>PVKV010026610.1:0-27691 GCA_004027835.1 Alouatta palliata
TGTTGGGGGGAAAAAGGGGAGGGACAGCAGGGGGTGGGGAGTTGGGGAGGGATAGCATGGGGAGAAATACCAGATACAGGTGATGGGGAGGAAGGCAGCAAATCACACTGCCATGTGTGTACCTATGTAACAATCTTGCATGTTCTTCACATGTACCCCCAAACCTAAAATGCAATAAAAAGTATATATAAAAAAAAAAAAAGATAAAGTATTTAATTTTAATGAAGTCCAGTTTGTCTATTTTTTTCATTTGTAGCTTGTGTTTTTAACGTTATATCTAAGAATCCATTGCCAAATCCTTGGTTATAAAATGTTACTCCTATTAATTTTCTTATAAGAGTTTTAGAACTTCAGGTATTACATTTATGCCTTTGATACATTTTGAATTAATTTTTTCATATAGTGTGAGATAAGGTTCCAATTTCATTATTTCACCCGTGATCATTCAGTTGTCCCAGCACCATTTGTGAGACTGTTAGACCACTCCTGCCACATTTAATAGTCTTGGGGCCCTTACTGTCTGGGTTTAATTCTGGACTCTCAATTTTATTCCACTGATTTATGTGCCTATGGATAACACCAGCATTGCACGATTTTTATTACTGCAGCTTTGTAGTAAGTTCTAGAATCAGAATAGTCGATTTCTCTAACTTTGGTTTTCATTTTCAAGATTCTTTTGGCTTACTCGGAATTCCGGCAATTCTATATGAATTTTAAGATCAGCTTGTCTTTTTCTGAAAAAAAAAAAAAAAAAATACAGTTGACATTTTCGTGGGACTTACATTGAATCTGTAAATTTATTTGGAGATTATTACCATACAAATGATATTAATACTTTCAACTCATAAACTGCAGAGGACTCTTTATTTATTTAGATGTTTCAAAATTTATTTCAACAATATTTCATAGTTTTTAGGAGGTAAGTTTTGCATATTCTTGGTTAAATTTACTTCTGTTTTCTTCATTTTGATGCTATTGTAAGAAGAATTGTTTTTATTTTTCATATTGTGCATTAATTTATAGAAATAAAATGATTTTGTATATGAAATTTATCCTATAACTCTTTCAAATTTGTTAGCTCTAACAGTTTTTAAGATTTTTTATATAGAAGACAATGCCATCTATGAACAAACGTTTCCCTCTCTCTCTTTCCAATTTTGATGCCTTCTAGTTCTTCTTACCCAATTTCTGTGACTAGGTCTTCCAATACAATGTTGAGGAATAAAATGATAAAAGCAAACATTCTTTTCTTGTTCTTGATCTTAGGGGGAAATATTCAGTCTTTCACCATCATGTATAATCTTAGTTATTAATTCTTTACAGCTATACTTTATGTTTCTAAAAAGTTCTTTTCTATTCCTAGATCATTGAATGTTTTTACCATTAAAAATGTTGGATTTTGTCAAATATTTTCCTACATTGCTTAAAATGTTTGTGCTTTTTTGTCCTTTTTTGTAAGAGTATAGAGAATTACCACTTTATAATCTATTAAATTGATTTATTTATATATGTTGAACTATTCTTCCATTTCTGAGATAAATTCCATTTAGTCATGGTGTGTGATCCTTTTAATGCTGATGAATATAGTTTTCTCATATTTCTTGAAAACTTTTTTATTTATACTCATAAAGGAGATGGTCTGTAGTTTTCTTTTCTTGTGATGTATTTGTCTTTGTTATCAAGATAAAATAGACTTTATAGAATAAGTTAGGAAATATAGCTCTTCTATTTTTTTAAAAGAGTTTTAGAAGAATTGGTGTTAATTCTTCATTAAATGTTTGGTAGAATTCATCAGGTAAAACTTACAAGAATGTATTTGGTCCTGAGCTTTACTTTGTTGGAAGTTGTTTTATTATTATTAATTCAATCTCTCTGTTATAGGACTACTCAGACAACACATTTTATTTCTTCTTCAGTTCATGTTTGTGCTTTATGTGTCTCTAGGATTTTTTTTTCATTTCATCTAGGTTACTTAATTCTTTTGAGTACATATTTTTCATCATATTTTCTTATAATCATTTTTATTTCTATAAGATCTGTAGCATTGTCATAATTTGCATTACTGATGTTGGTAATTTGAGTCTTTCTTTTTTTCTTGGTCAGTCTAGCTAATTGTTTGAAAATGTCGTTTATGTTTGGAAGACAGAAACCCAACTTTTGGATTTATTTGTTCTCCATTTTTCTGTTCAGTAGTCAATTTATCTCTTCTCTAACCTTAATTATTTTCTTCTTTCTGCTTGCTTTTGGTTTAGTTTACTTTTATTTTTCTAAGTCCTCAAAGTAGGAGGTTAGATTGATAATTTGAGATTTTTCATTCTCTTTTTAAATGTAAACATTTCCAACTATAAATTTCCCTCTGAGTATTGCTTTTGTAATATCCTATGCCATTTGTTATATTGAATTTTTGTCTTCATTTGTCTCATGGTATTTTCTAATATCCCATCTGAATTTTCTTTGATCACATTGGATAAAAGTGTGTTGCCTAATTTCCACATATGTTTTGAATTGTCCATGTTTACTTCTACTATTGATTAGTAGTTTTATTCCACTTTGGTCAGATAAGATACCTTAAATAATTTTAATCTTTTAGATTTAATAAGATTTGTTTTATAATCTGGCCTGGAAAATGTTCCATATTCCTCTAAAAATAATGTGCATTCTACTATTATTGGTTTGACTTGTTAATATTTGTGTTTGGTATGGTTGGTTTCCAGTGTTGTTCAAGTCTTCTATTTCCTTGTTTCTATTTTCTCCAGTCATTTGATCCATTATTCCAAGTGGGTTATTGAAGTCTTTATTATTGTTGACTATTTCTCCACTCAGTTTTATCCGTTTGTGCTTTGTGGGTCTTGAGCCCTGTTGTGAAGTGCCATATATTTTAAATTGTTATATATTCTAGATGGATTAGAACTTTTATCATCATATAACATCCTCCTTTGTCTTTTGTAACAATTTTTGTCTTAAATGTATTTGGTCTGATGTTAGGATATCCATTCCATCATTCATTTGGTAGCTGTTTGCCTTCATATCTATTACCATCTTGTCACTTTCAACTTTTGATTCCCTTGTTTCTTTTACTATATATATTCTTAGTTACTTTCTTAGTGCTTACTGTCAGGATTACAAATAACATCACTATTTATAACAATCTAGATTTCCACTAATCATTCTTTTGGATGCTGTAAACTTTTGATTACAGAATTCTGAGATAGTTGATTATCATATTTTTTTACCAGTATATTTACTGCTTTTGTGACAGGATAGGCTTTTGGAAACTACTTTACCATTTTTAATGACATAACTTCTATATTTTGTTTTTTAAAAATATTTTCACCTTAGTATTAACTTATCCTTATTTAATATAAAAATTTATATTAGCTTCTCTTTGTAGTTCATCCTGTGGTAGTCATTAACATTCTTCACTTAATATTTCTGATTCCCCCTTCTGGGTTCAAGTTTAGTTTGTACTTTTTCTCCCTTCCTATGGTTAGATGTGGCCACATGACTAAATTTAGTCATTTTGACTTGAGATAACTGATGTATTTCAATTCTAGGTCAAGTACTCTATTGCCCAGTAAGACCCTACAGATCTCAGGCTATAGTTTATTCTAGCAAGCAGCAACATCTGAGATGGAGATTACACCATAGCTTTGTTTCCTGACTGGTGAAATTTGCTTATCTATGGATAGCACAGAACGTAGTAAATTTTTGTTGTGTTAAGCCATTGAGATTTTGGGAGTTGTTATTATATTATAATCCAGCCCATCGGTTCTCCAACTTTTTAATCTAAAAACTAATTATACTTTTGAAATGTTGTTGATTACTTCAGAGAACTTTTGCATATATGGATCATATCTGTTGATATTTATAACATTAGAAAGTAAAACAGATAAATTTTAAATGGTTTTTGTTTGTTTTTTGAGATAGATTTTTGTTCTTCTCACCCAGACTGAAGTGCAATGCAGTGATCTTGGCTCATTGCAACCTCCACCTCCTGGGTACAAGGGATTCTCTTGCCTGAGCCTCCCAAGTAGCTGGGATTACAGGTGCCCACCACCATGTCCAGCTAATTTTTGTATTTTTAGTAGGGATGGGGTTTCACCATGTTGGCCTTGAACTCCTGACCTCGGGTGATCTGCCCCTCTCAACTTCCCAAAGTGCTGGGATTATAGGTGCCTGGCCTTAAAAGTTAATTAATTAAAATAGCAATTATAAAAATTCTATATTGTATCACAAATCATATGTACTTATAGAAATTTCCATGTTTTCTAAAGTAAAAAATGTTTTAAATAAGAAATACAACATTGTGGCATATTTTTGAAATGCTTTTATGTTTGAGTTAGTAAAAGATTATTGGAATTAATGTTATGATATAACATGTGCTGTAGTGCCTGTGTAAACTACACAGTATACTCTCAAAGGAATGAAATTTAAAAAGGAAAATACATCTTACTATTATAATAAAAATTGTTTCTACCTTAAGGATTCCATGACAATTTATCAATATGCCCCCAAAAATTATACAGCGTATTTTGAGGACTTCTGACTTAGTCTACTAAACAGCTCATCCCAATTATCAGATCACTGATGCTGGCTCAAGACTGAGCTTTTTCTAAAAACGAAAAAATATGAACTACAATGTTAGAAAATATGAAATATATGGTTACTTTCCCTCCAGTTTTTATTTTTTTTACTTTTTTGAGACAGAATCTCTCTTTGTTGCCCAGGCTGGAGTGCAGTTGTGTGATCTCTACTCACTGCAACCTCTGCCTCCTGGGTTCAAGTGATTCTCTTGCCTCAGCCTCCCAAGTAGCTGGGATTATAAGTGAGTATCACCATACCTAGCTAATTTTTGTATTTTTAGTACAGACAGCATTTCACCATGTTGGCCAGTCTGGTCTCAAACTCCTGGTCTCAAGTGGTCTGCCCACCTGGGCCTCCCACTGTGCTGGGATTACAGGTATGAGCCACCATGCCCAGACTTACTTTATATTTACCATGTGAAACCTGGCACATTAATCAGCACAAAAAGAAGTCTGAATTATGAGATCAAACTTTACTGATAAAAATGTCTGAGCTTTAAATTCAACACCATTAATATCTAATATCATATCTACTCCTAGATTTTTAATTGTATGATACAATGAAGTATTTCTTGTTGCTTTTCCGAGTTTGAGCTGAATTTTCTTTGAAACTTATGATCGATAATTATAACTGATAAATATACACTTTATTACCACAGACCAACCAAACTACAAATCCAAACATTATCTCTGGATTCTTAATAGTCTCAGAATAAAGTTCAAATTTATAAGATCTAGCAATATCCGACCACTGTTTAATATTCAACACCATCTGTTTCATCACTATTGCTTCTCCATGACATAATCAGGAATTAATTTTAGTAACTGAGAGGGCCATTGTCATTTTCCACATTGATGACTTTGTGCTTGTCTTTTTCTCTCCCTGGGATCATCTTCCCAATTTCCTGGAAAGCCCTAATCATCTTTTAACTCTCAGCTTAGATAACACTTATTCAAGCAATGTTTCTTTGATCCTTCGAAACTGAATTATATTATCTATTCCTTTCACAAAATTAATGATAATGTATTATAATTATCTGCTTGCTGTACAATAAATTACTAAACAGCCAATTCATTATTTGTTCATTCACTTATTCTACAATTGCATGTTAATTTCTCATTGTGCTACATCATAGGCAAATATTGGAGAGCAGGGAAGATATAGCTTGGCCCTTTAGGAAAGATATTTACATATTTAATATTTTCTTTAGGCAGCGTATCCCAAAAGATAAATAAGGAAAAATGTCATTTATCAAAATTCTGCCTTCAGCCAGGCATGACAAACCTATTATCACACTGGGTAGTGGAAAATCTTAATGAGAAACCAATCCTCTTCAATAAATATTTATCATTTTAAATTATTAGAACAGTCTGATTTTGGTTTTAAAATTCAAATATGTTCATTTTTAAAATACAAACCTCAGCTTCTGTTCAAGTTTCTTTCTCTCCACCCCCTTGAAGTTGATTGACTCCTTTATATTACAGCAGTTTGAAGAAAAGTGTAGCTGTTTTTCAAACATCTCCCCTTCTTGAGGAGTATGAGAAAAACTTCATCTCTTTATTTAACTGACTATAACTACCATTCTAGCAGATTGTCTGAGGCCTCAAAGTATACACACATCATTCTCTATGTGCCCCACAAATGAGGGAATCATTCATGAAGAAACTTCCTTGGTATCAGTCTTGGCCTTATAAATTTGGCTACATGTTTGGTTCATCTCCAAGAGGTTTGATATAATATTTCTCTGTTGTTTCTGCTCCCCTTCCCCATCAATAATTTTAAGTTCTCCTATTTCTTTTATTTACAAAGTCAAATCTGAGGCCCATGAATTTATTATAATACCCAGTAAAAGGCAGGTGTTGGTATTGGTTGGCAGTCCATGCCGCATCTCTGCCTATCGGCCTCTCATCATGCCTTTTCTCCCAGACTTTTTTGACCCTGTTCTGATAGCATGGGGCCATGTTACCAAATCTGATGACTGAGCATTTATCTGTCCAGCAAATCTCAGACTTCCATTCTTACACCGTCAGTCATAAGTTATTTCCTTTAAGTTCTCACTCATGTTTTTAACTTTGTTTTAAAAAGTTTTTATCTAGAAAATAATCAACCACACACAGAAAAGACAATGGTATAATAAATCTTCCTGTACACTTTAACAGTAGCTTTAATAATCATCAATTCAGAGCCAGTCTCAAGGACTTCAGCCTCAGTTTCTTAACAAGCACTCCTCTCTCCTATATTCTATCTACTCTCCCCCAAAATTCTGCATCCCCTAAATGTTATCCTCAGCTATCTCTCTAGTTCTGCCTTTAAGTTGTCATGAAAGTAAGTTGTAGGAATGAGTGGAAGACACAGTTCTCTGAATTTGTTTCTATTTCCAAGCCTTATGGTGATGATTGACCACAAAAAGCAGTGGTTCTCTGAACATAGATGTAGAGGGTACTGAGTTCTTCTTTCCTTGAGTCACAGATATAAAAACCACTACAAAGTTCCTAACACAGGTATTTTTAAACACAAGCTAATAGGCTAAGAAAGGTTAAGTGAAGGGTGCTATGGAAACAGATATCGGAGACTTATATTTCCCAGGGTTAGCAAAGACCCCTTGAACTGGCATTTAAGCTAAGTCCGGAAATATATATGTAGTTACATAGCCATCCTGGGCTGCAGTGTGGCCTGAGGTGTTTTGTTTGTTTGTTGGGTTTGTTTGTTTTGGAAAAGTCTGAGTATCCATTCAAAGCTATTTTAATTTCCCAGGAACTACTAATAATATAAGGATGTATAGAATAAAAGTAGCTTCAGTGTTCAGGGTGTAACTAAAGAGGAGTTGTCAGGGCATAGCTCTTGCAGGAATCAAATATACAATGGATAGTGAATAAAAACACAGGCGTTTTGGGTTTACACAAGGACCATACTGAGCAGGCCTGATGTTGAATAATGGTGGAACTATTAGGGGATCCAAGAAAAAGTTGTGTGGGAGCTCTGGGAAAGTGAAAGTAAAGGTAAGAAGACATCCAGACCTGGGGAGGGGGGCAGGAGGGCAGGGTGAAAAGAAAGAAAGAAGCAGAGGAGGCCAAACTGCTGTGGAGGCTGAGCAGCTGTGTGTCTTCATTTTATGTGTGGGCTGTCTCAAATCCCTAGCTCAAAATCTGAACTTGAAATTACATTCTTAGACATCATTGGATAACTATTATCTTACCCTGTACAGCCATTAATGAACAAATACAAGAGTTCAGTCAATTTTGCTGAAAATGACTTAGAAAATCTTTATTGCCAAAAAAAAAAAAAAAAAAAGGAAAACTGTGTTCTGATTTTTATTCTAATTGAGCTTGGCTTAACTTATACTCTTACTTGTGGGAATAAGGAAGGGGTAAAATAAGATATTTCCAGGAAGAAGACCTGAAATTTCTGTTCTTACAGTGAAAAGTGGTCTGGTGCAATTATTCAGTAAAACACAAGACAGCCCCTTGTGGAAATTTAGCAAGACAAAGGTAAGTGGCAGACAGGTGGTGCATTCATTTTGCCACTATATTCTTCCCTGGAATCAACTGTACATACATCATTAGATGTATGATTTAAGGACTTCTATCTTCAGACAGATGAGGCTCTCTATTAAAGAGCAATTTTTAAAACTTGCAGAGAACTTATTTTCTTATCTTCATAGTTTTAAATAAGCACTACGGAGCATTCTTGAAGAATCAGAGTGAATCACCGTGAATAAGTGTTAACAACCCAGAAATTATGTTTTGTTTGTTACATAATTTTAATGCTGGAGTAACATCTTGATTCAGGACTCTGTTCAGCTGAGAGAATCAATTTTAACTAGACAGGTGTAAAAATCACATAGCATTTCTGCTGAATAAGGATTTGAGAAAACAAATCTTTAAAATGAGTAAATATAACTTAGTAATTACATTAATCTTTACAAAACTTTCACATTTTAAACTCTTTCTACATTTGCCAAAGCTTGTTCAATTGAAATAGATAAAAAATCACATGATTTATAAAACTAATTTTATAACATAAAGTTTTGAAGAATATTATGTGACTATAATGCTATTGGTATTCATCAGTTTCTTCTGACAACAAACGTTTTCACTTTGAGTCAAATTTTTATTCTTATTTTTCTTAATCTGCTGGGAAAAAAAATTAAACTGTTTCTTTGACAACAAAAGGTAAATGCATTCCTTTTTAATGTAAAATCTGGTCTAAGCAAAATTCCAAATTACCACATACACAATACCAAAGCATGAAAGCAAACATAAAATATCTGGGCTTCTTTTACATTAATAGAACTCTAACTTATTTGAAGTAGAAAGAGGAGTCAGGAATGGCTGTTTTATAAGTCCTGGCCATTAACACTAATAGGAATTGGAAGAAGGGACTTTTAGGCAAGTGCCTTCAAAAAATAACTTGATTCGCGCAACACATAACTTTGTTTCTTTTTCTCTTTTTTATTCTTCCTATCTGGAAATCAGAAATGATGGTTAGAGCTGCATTAGTTATTTTAAAACAGGATGCAAAAATGAGAAAATGAATCAGGATTAAATAAGGTAGAGATAAAAAATAAGACCTTGAGGCAACAGTGATGTTGTAGAGCTACCACAGCAGCCATGTTATAAGAAAAAGAGATAAACCTATGTACCGTTTAATCTCCTTTGTGGAAGAAGGTGAATGACTCTGTAACTTGCAAGCAAATATAATCCTGATACACAGTTAAACTTGACAATTGGTTATTGCATCGCAATAAATATTTTTCAAATAAAATATTAACTCTGTATAAATATTTATTTCAATTTATTCATTACTAACTTATATTTATTGAGCACATATTAAATGTCCAGGACTACTCTAGATACCAGGGACTCAACAGTAAATAAAACAAAAGTTCTTGCTCTTTTAAAGCTTTCATTCTAATAAGGATAAACTAAATTTAAGCAAAATATATATAATGATCCAAGTGCTATGGTGGAAGATAAAAGGTAATTGAAGGAATGTGAGTGACAGTTTGGAGATATACTGCTATTTTAGGTCAGGCAGTCAGAAGAGTCTTTTCAACAAGGTGACAATTGAGTGGAGACTTACAGAGGAGACATAGTGAGCCACATGGAGATACATATATAGTGCAAATGTTCTAGATAGTGAGAACAATAACGGCAAAGGCTCTGAACCCAGAGCACGCCACAGAATTCAAGAAGCTATAAAGGGGTGAGTCGAGGAGTATGGTAGTTATATTCTTAGATCAACTCTTCTCCACTTTTAAGTGGAATTATATCTTTAGATTAACTCTTCTCCATGTTTACATAAGAACCACCTGGAGTTTTGTATTCCTAAGCAGTTCCTTCATGATAACAATGATGTGCACCAGGAGTCCACAAGGTCTTAGGTGAAATTATTGTCTCCATCCTTCTTCCCTTTCTTTGTTCACCTCTTTGCAATGTGACTTTGCAGGTTTTTTTCCTAAGCAAATTGAGTATATTTTCTTGCCCATTCATTTGTGTATGGCCATATGAACTTAATCTGGTTAACTGAGCCTAGGCCTTAAGATCCTTTTTGTGGTTTTGCTTCCCCTTTCATTATGTCATTGCCATGAGATGAGAGACACATGGAACCCATCTGAGCCTAGTTAGATCACTGACGACCCCCAATCAACCCACAGATGTATGAGCAAGTCTGGTTGAGATTAGCAGAACTGCTCAATCCAGTATAGCATAAATGAGTTCACCAGCCACAGCCAACAGTTACATAAGCCATTATAATAAGTCATTCTGTATTAAGCCACAGGGTTTTATGAGCAACAACTTATCTGTACAATGCATACATTTAAAGAACATTGTCATGGGGAATTTTAAAAATCCAGTTACTGCAGGGCACAGCGGCTCATGTCTGTAATTCCAGTACTTTGGGAGGCTGAGGTAGGCAAATCACTTGAAGACAGGAGTTTGAGACCAGCCTGGCCAACATCGTGAAATCCTGTCTCTACTAAAAATGCAAAAATTAGCCAGTCATGGTGGCGTATGCCTGTAGTCCCAGCTACGTGTGAGGCTGTGGCAGGAGAATCCCTTGAACCCAGGAGACAGAGGTTGCTGTGAGTCAAGATCACGCCAGTGCACTCTAGTCTGTGTGAAAGAGACAACATCTCAAAAAAAAAAAAAAAAAAAAAAAAAAACCAATTACTATTTATATTGGAAGCCTGCTAGTTTTGTAAGGTATGTTTATGATCTACTCAGAAGTATGACTTATGGTTGACCAAGTATTATCTTCACAACAACTGTTCTTGTTATTTATATTTTGAATCAAATTCTTTATTAAACAAAAGTTAAATAGGCCATGATAGCTATCATATTTGTAAAATATGAAGTACTTTCTAATTTTGTGCAAGAAAAAAATACTGATAGCTTTTCTTATTTTGTGCAAGAAAAAATACTGATAGCTTTTCTGATGGAAAAAAAAGAGTTGTATCAGCTGAACTTTATGTGAGCTATGAAAATCAGAAAATGTGAAAACAGAAGATCATGCTAATTTAGAATTGCCCAACAGCAGCAATGAATCAACTTCATTGAATCAAGTTATTCTCTTGATATCTATACAGTACTTTACAGTTATTCAGCCAAAGTATAGAAAAACAATTATTTAAAAGATGAAGTGGTACTGAATGGGAGTTATAGATATCTGCATAAACATGAGATACATAATATATTTATATATGTACATATTTATAGGCATATATTAAATTGGCTGTGAAAATAGTTGTGGTTTTTGCCATTGAAAGTAATGACCAAAACTTCAATAACTTTGCATCAACCTAATTTCTATATCTCTATTTTATGCTCTCTGAACAGTACTGGAAGTAAACACAACCCAGGAGGAATAAACACATCTAATTCCCAGACCTTGGGTTTCAGAATACCATTCTCTTCTCAAAAGAACAAAGGACCTTAGGAAAATGGCTGATTCTAGGATGAAGGCAAAGAAAGTATAACCCTAGAATATCTTATGTTGCTACAAAATAAATTGAACAAATAATGAAAAAAATATAACTAGGGGACATAGAAACAAGCTTAAAGGGATTCCCATTGGCCAAATCTAGAGAAGTTTGAACTTTAAAATAAATAAGAAAGCAACAGAATATTCGTGGAGTAAAATAAGAATCTTTTATTGCTTTATTGAATCTAGTGTCTTCTATCTTTTGCTAATATGCAATTTCTGTACCCTTTTGACTTAAGTAATTTGAAGGGAAAATATTATTCATCCATTTGTTACTATTGTTCCTAAAATCATTTACTAATTTCAATGGGGTCAGTAATCGCTGCACAGTATTTTATTCCATGAATATTATTTTACAGTCTTATTTATTTCGATGAAGAAAAATTATCAGCTTTGGCCAGTGGAAGCCCTCTCAAATTGAGTCATTTTGATGTGAATTTTATGTAGGGAACTGACTTATACAATTGCAGGGGCTGGCTAAGTGATCTCCTTTTAAGGCCATGTCTGTGTCCAGTGATGGAACCTGAAGTTCATGGAGCACAGGAAACAAATCAGGAGGGAAAGATCACCAGCAAAATGGAATTCAAACAATACAAGCTAGAACTCCACAAGGATGGACTAAAACCCTCCATGAGAAAGGACTGAAACACATGTCTGTTCTTATTGCCTGTGACTTTGGTGAACAGGGTATCTGGTACAATCTGTTGCCTTCTGGTCATGAAGCTAAATACACACACACACACCCCTACCTGTTTCAGTAAGAGCGCAATTGTAGAACCAGATCCTGCTCCATGCCCACATGGTAAGGGCACAAACCAATAAGAACATTGAAACAAAATGTGCTCTTTCTTCCTATCACCATCATATCTCACGGAAATCTCACTTGTGGCCCACCCCAGACAGAAATGCACAAGAAAAGGAGTTCAGAGAAATGTAGCTCACCCTAGCCTAGTAGAAACATTACAAAGCCACCTCTTGTAGACTTGGCATCCATATACATCTTTTACGATACTTAGTCTTGAAATAAGGTCATTATTAAAATTATAGTTCACGCCAATATAATAAAACTGTCTTCCATATAACTGAAAACACACTAATTCCTCGAAAAAGGCTACAAAATGCTTTTTGTAATTAAATAATGTTCACTCTTCTCAAGCTGATTTATACTTGGCCTATGATATCTTATAACTTAAATATTAAGAAGTAAGGTTAACTAATATAAGATATTTTATTTTGAAAGATAAAAAAGTGAAGGGCAAGAAAGCAAAAATATTTTATAAATACATGAAATCAAATTTATATCAAGATAAGAAAGAAACATTGATAACTATGTTTTTATATAGTCTTATTTCTATAATTGGTCAGATGCTTGAATCTGATTATTTATAACTACCTTCTTCCACTACTCATTCCATATTTCATTTGCCGTTAGCAAGTACCTGACTTGCTCAGTTTGTCATAATTCTTTGCCTGCTGGCATGAGTAACTTAGCTCTGTGCATGTATATGTACTTGTTTGTATACAGAATCAAGAAAGAGACATCATCATATAGGAAAATATAAAAGAAACATTTAGTAATATGGAAGATAGAATAAAGCATTTAACATGTATCTTACTAGAATACCAGAAGAAGAACATTAAAAAAAGGTGATATCAATCATGATGATTTTCCAGGACTGGTGAAGAACACGAATCTACAGATACAGGGATAAGGCATATACAATATAGGACAAATAAAAAAAGAAGTCCACACATAAATACATTATAGAGTAATGGCTAATGCAAGAGACAACGAGAATATCTCAAGAGCTGTTTGATGGAAAGGATAGACCATATACAAAAAAGAGAAATTAATGAATGACCAAAATAACCCATAAAAGTAGCAGATAATATATAAAAAATATTAATTTGAAAAATGGCTCAACATAGAATTATGTACCAGAAAAATAATTATTAAAATTGAAGGAGAGAATAAAAAAATTAAATACAGAAACGTGTCACTTGAGAAAGCTAAGCTTTGGGGCTCTATAAGTCAATGTGATAGTAGGCAGAAGCAGTTTCTGAAACAATCTTAACCTTGGGGACATAAAAGAGACTATATTGTGAGAATTCTCATTAACAATCAATAGGGGAAACTTTGAGTCCTGAATCTTTGAAAGATGATTTTGCCAATCTCTGTCTCTTACACAGAAATATCCTTTTAGTGGTCCATGAAACCAACCTAATTACTAAAAGCAACAGAAAAGAAATATGAACTAACCTAAGCAAAGACAACACAAAAAGAACAAAATGAACCATATAATAGCTCAATCAACAACAAAGAAGACATGCTAGAACAATGTGGCCTCCATGGAGCTGAAACCTGCAGCCACATGTTACAAAATAATTAAAAGAAATAAATTCAAACTATAAAAGAACGGCATACATCAAACACACCTCAGCTAAAAAGTGAGAAATTTAAAAAATAACAGAAGGTAAAAAGAGAACAAGCAACATTCAAGAAAGAAGTTTTAAACAAATAAAAAAGATTATGGATTTGTAGATATATTATCTATGCATATCCAGTGTAAAGAAGAACAAGTATAATGATAGCAAATAAAAAGGAGAAATGTGACAGAATTTGAGCAATAATTAAATAATGAGAGTTTTGAATTGTAAGCCATAGAATAAAATAATTAGTCTATGCTGATTCAAATAAAGGATTGAATAAATAAACAAGCAGGAAAGAAGAAAAAGAATTATTTCATTTATTAAATGTGGAAAGAGGAAACTAGTAAATCCCCGGTAGGCAAGTCCCACAGTAGTAATTGCTGTAAGCCAGATCCAAAAATAGGGGCTAATATTAATGAGCAGATATCTGAAGAGAAAGAGGGTATTTTCAATGCCATGATATATCTCCCCTAAAATTTTTATTAAATCCAATGATGAAAATAATAACTTTACAGTGGAGAAACTTGACAGACCATGCTTTAACCAAATGATTGAAGTTAACATCAGAAATGAGACTATCAACACAACATTATCTGCCTTCAGATATGATATACAGAAAGGGTACATCATTCCAGTGGTATTCTTACCAAAATACACACCCTAAATTATTCATGAGAAAAGCAATGCACATGGAATGTCAATCTGTGACAATAAGCCTAACCCCACCCAAAATCTCAGAAATGAGTAAATTACATTTAGACCAGCATTTATATCCTAGGAAATTAGGACTGACATGCAAACTACTATGAAACAGAAATACCTACTGAAAAAGTACAGAAATATGGGGCTAATACTGAGGACAGGAAGAAAAGCCAGTTGAGTCTGGATTTTTGGGGCCATGTTTCCCAAAAGTTTCTTCCTACCCCTCAAAAATTAGTTGAGTGATTGAGCAGCTATGTGCAGCTTTCACCAGACACATGCGACCAGGGAGCAAAAAAATGTTCAGAATTTGACAAGGAGGGGAAAGCTTGTAAACCAATGTGGTTGATAAAGAATTATAAGAGACTATAGTCTCAGAATAAATGTAAATTGGAAATGAACTTGATCTCACAGAGTGGGAAGTGTTTGTATGATCCAAATCTCCAATGTGATTAAGATGTTCTGTATTTATTAATTTCTCTAGGTCCTAAAAAGAGCCAAATATTTTTGAGTAAGATAACATTGTTGTAGGCCTCAAGACCCTTCTGCAATTTTAAATATACATCCTTTGGAATCCATCTAAAAAGAACGAGTTCTAATATGAGACAAGAAGACATGATAGAAAATTGACAGATCCAAGAGTTATCACCCATGAATTCAATATTAACTGTGCTGATGCATTCAAGGAAAGAAGCTTGATTACTTTCTAGGACAAAAAACAAATAAAAATCCTTGAACCAACAATTAAGAAAACTTGAATTAAGAACTGAAATTCTGCTAAAAATATCTTATTTTTAGATATCCCATAGTTATTCTTAGTGTAAGCTCCACTCTCAGTTTTAGATTTTTCCCTTTACACTGCACCTCAGAGTCTGCTTCTTGCAGATCTTCCAGCAGTATTCTTTTGTTATTTTTACTTAATATTTGTTATCCCAGCAGAGGGGTTGGGGAGCAGGTATGCATTTTCAGTGTCAATGGGCCTGAAGTATATGGTCTTCACAATTGTTCCTCTCTCTTCTCTCTTCCTTAGCTTTAGTACTGAGACTAGCATGTATTACTAACCCTCCTCCAAAGTTAGTTTTTTTTTGATGTCATCTTCCCCCAGCTGCAAAGGTTCTCAACTGTAGTTAGAGACATTAACACATATCTTTCAGTCACTGATAGAATACTGAGGGGTCAGTAGATGGCGGGATGAGTAAAGATGAAGATCCAAACAACATAGTAAGGAAATTTGACCTTATTTAAATAGAATACCCTTAAGAACAACATAATACACTTTTTCAGATATGTATTGAACATTTACTAATATAAAACCATATGCTAAATTATAAGAAAATCTCAATATCAAAGGTTTGAAATCATGTAGATAAATAGATAAATTACAAATAAAGTTATCTAGAAAGTATCTTTAGTTGGATGATACAATCGAGACAGAATTTTTTTGCAAGGGTTTTATATGAAGAAACTAAAATCTAATGATTTACCAAACTTTTTAAAGTAAGCAGTGGCAGAGACATGATCTGATTGACAGACATTTTAAAGGAGTAACTTGGGCTGCTCAGATAGGAACAGAGAGTCAGAGCCCAGGCAGCAGGGAGACAATTTAGGAGGCTGTTTCATTAACCTAGGTAAAAGAAGATGGAGACTTGGACTAGGCTGGCATCAGTGATATTGACCAGTCCTCATGTTAACTAGAATAGGGAATTTAACAAATAGTGAAAAGTATGGTCCCTGCATCTAAAAGCTTTGAATTTAGTTTCTTAACTTTATTTATTCACTAAAATATATTGGTTTGAGCCACATACAATTGTCATTTCTGAGGATGAAATTGTCAAACTTCTACAATTTCATATTGTTCAATCTCATAAGTTCCATTAAGGCAAGCCTTTTATTCTGTTTTGTTCTCAACTGTATCCCCAGGAAATAAAAACAAGGTGTGGCTTTTAGAAGAAGCTCAATAAATATTTATGTAATAAATAAATAGACTTTACTTCTTTAATTGGCGTAATATAACACCCAAATGTGTCATGGTAATTTATTTAGTCATTCATTCTATATGTAGTAAATTTACACTATGTGTCATATATTGAACTTGGCATTGGGGAAACAAAATATAAAACGGTCTCTATTTTCAAGGAGCTGACATTCTGATGTGTGATAGAAACACATGAATAAAAGTTGTAGCTACAGGAAATTTATTATACAAGTGTCCTGGAAGTACAGAGGAGATTGGTTAACACTTCTTAGGAAAGCAGTGTGTATTTTAACAAAACACGACATTTTAATTAGGTCTTGTATAAATAACATTTCTTGAGTAAAGAATTAGAAACATTAGTATATTCTGAAGATGACTATAGTGGGAATTTTCATGGTCTTACTCTAGTTTTCTGAAATGTTATATACCATTCATTACCAATAAAAGATGTAAAAAGTCACAATATAGACTATGGCATCATCTAGATCTTCTAAATAAACACATAACTTAATTGCTTGGAGGAATAGCTGACACAGTGCAAAATTTTCTAATAACGAAATATGAAACTTTTTCTTTAAGCTTGTGTTTGTAACAAGACAAGACCCTTTTGAAAAGAATGCCTAAAGAAAAAAAATAGGATAAGAGCAGAGCTTTCCTAACTTTGATACCAGAATTCCTGGAATTTATACTCAGGTAAATATGTAATTTGAGTACTTCAGTACTGTCCTTGCAAAGGGATGTTTCAGGCTGACCTATTTAGGGAACAATTTGAATTTAGAGGAAAATGGGTTAGCATCATTCTTTCAAGAAGAATGGATAGGCTTCTAAAATAGGAGGACAGAAATAACAGAATAGGAAGAAAAAAAGTAAGTGGTGGAAATGAGGGATATTCAGAATGACTTTAGATTTGTCCTTGTGAATCTAGAACATTTCAAGTTCATCTTATGTCTGTAATTCAGCTGTTTGTATTTTTACTGTCTCTATTAATTTAATATCCCTAGAAATTCCTTGTATTTGGTCAAAGATCCTCATAAAAAGATATTACTTGTAAGACAAGCATACCTGTCCAACCATGTGCTTGCTTTCCACTTCATGTCATCATCTTTAAAACTGTCATAAACCTGAACAAAGCATTATGTGGGAATGGGAAAGGGGATTGGCACGGAAGGAAGGAAAATTCCTCAAGGCAAATAATTTAGCCACTTCCTGATATGCAACTTAGTATAGTGCTGCTCTTAGAAATAGTTTACATTCAGATATTTTGTATATGCTGACTAAAGAGGATAAAGCAAACATACTTATATAGCAAGGCACTCTAATAATCCATCAGTGTAACTCGTCTATGAAGGCAGGAGAAATTCCACAGCAACCAGTTGAGCACCAAGAATTCTTTAGAACAAAGGAACATAGGAAGAAAATAGTGTCAAATAGATGATCATGAAAATAGATTACTTCTTCTGTTTATGGTAATTTCTATTATTCTCATTCAGATAAACTATATTCTGAGGAACTTATACAGAAAAGAGTAGATGTCTAATGGAAACTGACAAGGGTACTTAGGTAGCTCTCCTATGGCAATAGAAATAGAGAGCAAATAAAACAATTTTTTTCCCCAGTTCCAAACTTATACCTGAATCTTTACAAGCTTCATTCATACACAGTTTCTTTAGTGACAAGCGCAAGAAGTAGACAAAGTTGGTGTCTGAGTAGCAGTGAACTTCCCTTTCCAGGAATGACATTACTTGAAGTTCTTTCGCAAATGATAATAATTTTTAAATGTTGATTTTTCTTTCTCGGTCACTTAGGCATAGGAGGAATTTCACCAGTAACTATGATTCCTGGAGAGCTGACCATAAACAGAGAGGGTGAGGATTCTGTGCCTTCTCAGTGATGAGAATTACCAAAGATGTCCCAAGTTTAAAACTTCAAACAGGAAATTCACTTATTCATTCAACAAATGCTTATATACTAAACACTTCCTTTTAAAGTGGATATAAGTAATGTTGTTTGTAGATTCAGATTAGTAGAAGATGAAGATAATTAAACAGTGTTTATAATATGGTATATGTATAATTAATAAGAGATGTTAGAGTACAGTGGGATTTTACAGAGCTCAACTGCTAAATGGTGAGGAAGAAGGAAATCAGGAACATTTCTCTATGAAGCCGATGCCTGAGCAAAATTTGTAAGAGTGAATAGTAGGAAATCAAGAAAAAGGGAGAAGAACAGCACATTTTAATCAGAAGAAATAGCACAAACAGAGGCTTAGAGACATGAAAACTTAAGATTATTCAAAGTCATAAGTATTTGAAAAATGTAAGATAAACCATAACTAGTAATGATGAAGATGCCCAGTCTAAGAGATAGAAAAGTTTGGGAAAATGTAATAAAAATTAAATAAATGTATTGGCATTGTAAAGATTGTATGTGTATGCATGTGTGTACATGCTTTCAGGAAAAAGCTTTCATTCACCAATATGCATAATGCAATAGGGAATGAGTGTTTAGAAGCAGGAAGGCCATTTAGGTGCCACCTTCTAGTGAAGATACAAGTTAACTAGGAAGAACTTCCCAAAACAGAGCAGTATAGGCATCTATCATATATCTTTTTAAATTCCTTAATAGAATGTCTAAGACATTATACTACTAGAGAAAAACGTGCTCCCCTACTGGAAACCCATGATGATAACTGACTATATAACAAAACTTGAAGAAATTACTGTATGTATATATATATGTATATTAAAGAAAGCCATTATAGATTAAAGACCCCCTCCCCGCCCACACACACACCCTTCCAGGAGGAGAAAGATGTTAAGAGGGTATGACTGACTAGACGATCACTGGGACAGGCTCAGGATTCACTTGGATCAGAATACTTATATTTGTTGATTGCAAGATAGGAACACAATGAACACAATGGTGAATCCTTCAGATATGCCCCAGAAATAGTCACCTCCAGAAAAGACTAGGGTTTTTTGTAGGGTTTGCATCAATATCTGTCCCGACCTGCAGGACAACAATTGGGACGAGGGAGAGGGAGTGAGGATGAAAGAGGGACAGGAGGCGCAAAGAATGGAGACAAGACAGGACTCTGATCAAGTCTCGTTTATTTGGCAGGGGAAAGCAGCTTATAAAGGCAGCTGCAAGTAACTGGGAGGTGAGGGAGGAGGGGCAGCCCGAGGAAATCTCGAGGCAGAGGAAGCTCAGCCTGGAAAGATAGAGGCAGCTGCAAGTTGTTCACAGTTCAGAAAGTCCGTGTGATTTCTGGTAAATGGCAACTTTATCATCTGAGGCCTGGTCAAAGGCCCCCCACAAATATCTATGTCACCTAGATCCTAGTTGGGTTTGTCCATCTTAACGCTGATTATTTCTTACCTTAGTCTGACAGGTCATCTCTTCCTAGGTGCTGCTGCTGTTGCTATTGCTGTTTATCCCTGTTTGTCCCAGAACTGAACTTGAACGACCATTCGTAAATGTAGTAATTAGGTAGTTAGAACAGTCTGTCAGTGTGACTCACTTTAGTTCCTATTTGACTGGATTTTTATTAATAAATAGATTTTACAAAGTAAAGACAAAGAACCTATAAAAGGATCCTGTGAATCAAAAGAAAACGGCAAATTTTCTGAAGACTAGTGGGAACTTCATTTAACATATGCACCATCCTATTATTAAAAGAAAAAATAAACAAATAAATAAGCAGAAATGTCTTATCATCCTTCCAGTGTCAAAAGAGTACACCATTTAGACAGCCACAGAAAACTGCAATGAAGACAGGTAATTGAATATAAGGAAAGATCAAAGAGAGTTGAAGCATATATTAAGTAACTTTTAAATGCAATGAAATTAATGAAGATTGTGCCAAAGTAGTAAAAGATAAACTGAAGAAGTTTTTCTGAACTGAGAATAGTAGCATCAAAAACAAAACTAGTGATAGACAAGGAGAAATTCAGGTAATTTGACCTACACATAATATAAATTTTAGAAAAAAAAAAGAACATAAGAATTATAGAAATATACAAAGAAACATTCTATATCAGGTATAGAGAGCATGACTTTGTATAGATGGAACCTACTACAATACTATTTGTATCTGGTACCTTGAGAACAATACTTCTGTAACAGATGTGTATATATAAATGTATGTGTTTTGTGAAAAAAAAAATCTATTACCAAGAATTATTAAAACACGTAGGCACAATAAAAATGTCAAAAAATGTCAATTTTTAACACGTAATCGCAAAAGATGATGATATCTAATCATTATTGCTGAAGAGGTGAATGTACTTTTTTGTAAACCACTGCCTGTTAGATACTAGGTCTATATGTTGAGAAACATTAACATGAGTTGTCAATTAATATTATCCCATGGTAAGATATTATATATTAGAGGCATTTTAAAGTAGCCCATTCAAACCACTGTTATTCTGTATTATTGTGAAAATTCTAAAAACAAAAAAAGACAAATAACTAAAACTCAATAAATTAAATATAAATATGAAAAAAGACAATTTACCCCTTTATGTTTTGTAAGTATAAGGATTTCCTTAAAAATTCAACAGATCGAAAGATAAGTAGATAATTAATCAATAGGATCAATATTCTGGCTGCATACAATATAAATACAAAAAGAATCAGTAAATTTCATATACAATAATAATACACATTTAAGAAACATAATTTTTAAAAAGATTTTACTCACAATTATACCAAAACATATACAGAAGAAAAAACTTGAAAATATTTTTTATACTTATGTAACAAAATTGTATGCTTTATAAAGGGTATAAAATAGAAGTTGTTTAGACTGAAGAACTTAACATCTTCATAAATAGGAAGACATAATAATAAACAATATCAATTTCATCTAAATTAAGTTCTGTTATTTACACAGTTCAAAAAAATCCTAGAATTTAAATTTTTTAACAATTTGGAAATAAATTTTATCTGGAATCACAATTCAATGAGGGGAGAAAAATTGATTTTGTATAATAATGTGCTGAGAATTTTTATACAAAATATTTATTTTTCAAATGTAACCCTATTGCAATTTAAAGATGTGTTCTATGGTCTTGCACGGTATGGTTTCTGCCACTCTCCCAACTGTGTCTTGCCATTTACCTACTTACTCCTTACTTCCCCACTGGATTTGCAATTCCTCACACACCACCAGTTCTTTTCAAAAAATTTTTTGGCTTGGAACAATCTTATCCACACTTTTCATGGCTTGCAGCATGTTGTACATTAGATTTTTGCTTTAATGTATGCTTTCAAGAGTCTCAGATGTATCTACCTGGTTTCAGGCTCATGGTTCATGTCTTTTTACACATGTCTTTGTGTTGACTGAATACTGCAAGACTCCTTTAAGCCACAGGAATAACATCATAGTCACAGTGCTTGAAAAAACGAGGGAAAATATTTGGTGGCTTCAATAGTTCACAGGTCACCAAGGGTTTAATAGCTCTTCCTCAGGCAACCTGTGCAGCTCTATTTACTGCTATGCACTTTCCTGATATGCAGAACTATCTCCAGAACTTGCTGTCTCAGAGACACCTTTTTTTAAAAGGTGCACAGACAGTCTCTATTCCTAAATTGGTGGTCTTATTTACTCCCGTTTGATTTAAGCCACTTGGGATAGAGATTTTAACAACTTATGGAGCAAGATGCTTCATAGAGCCCTAGTCATTGAATTTCAATTTTTTCCTATGTCTGTTTTCTGCCTCCTGCTAGTAGGATCTAAATCTAGTCTGAGAAGTTATATGGACACAACAATCTTCCTAAAGCCTCCTGTTTCCAACTTAGAAAAAAATTTTCATGTTCAAAACAAAAATTTGATGTCTTTGGTTTATGATCTCACCTTTACAGCTTATCTTAGGAAAACCACAGTCTGGCCAAGTAGAAAGTCAAGTACAATAAATTCAATAAAACACAGAAAAACAAAAAGGAATGGAGGAAACAAAATTATTGATAGTTCACTTTATCTGCCGACTTCGCCTCTTTCCATTTTTGTCTAGTGTACCATTTTATACTATAAGTTCCTTTAGGGATGTAAATTTACCCTTTCATCTTCACCTCCTTAAGCCCAAGATAATTTGTAGCACCCAGTAGGTGAGGTGTGCAATAATGTATTAAAAGGACACATAATTTAACAAATAGCCTTAAAGAAAATAACATCAAAAGATAAAAATAAAAAAATAAAATAGTTTTTCTCTCTGGATAAATAGGTGATAGATTAGATAAACAAAGAAGTAGCTAGAAAGATATATATCTTGTATGTGTATGTAGGTGCACATGACGAGACTGTAAATCTCCTACCTAATAAACTTAGAACATTTTAATGATATTGGTATAATACTGGAATGGAAAAGTCTATAAAATATAAAAATTGAATTTATTAAAAATAATAGACATGATTATATAAACTATGTTTCTATACATTAAAATACCATATGCAAAATTTAAAATTAAGTAAATGTATAAAATATAAGAGACAATGAATCAAGAATTACTATTCTTACTAAATAAAAAGGACCTTTACAAATCAAAAGTAATTTATTTCTACTTCAAGCTTAAGTATTTACCCTATTAAAACTCACTCATTTCCCTTCACAAATTCAACTGAATAAAAAAGGAAATTTCAAAACGAAATCATGATCAAAAGGAGAAATGGTTCAGATAGACAAATGCAAACATTAGTGATTCTTTGGAATGTACAGAGCAAATTATTTCTGATTGAAGACAAAGTTCAGCAGAGCTCAGAAACTTCGGCCTTGGTGGCAATAGAGGAAATTTTAAGATAATTTACTAGATAATTTAATACCTACAGAATTGTGGAAAAAGCACTGAGCTCTGAGAGAGCAGAGTTCTGGTAAAAAAAATCTGCCATATTTGTTTTTGAAAGTCTCCAGTTTTTCTAGGTGAAAAGGGCCTATTAATTGCTAGACACAGATTTTTTGAAAGAAGAAACAATAACAGATGCAGCCTCATAAAACTTCTGAACTGAAAGGATAGAACCTTTTAAGGCTTTCTGAAAGAAAAAGCAGATAGCTTATAATGTAAAAAAATCTAAGATTAACAATAAATGTCTCAGTACGAAATATTTGAAAGCCATGGTATAATTTATAAGAGTTCTGGAAAAAGATGATTTTAAACAAATTTATACTCAGCCAAATTATCACTTAATTGATTATGCAAGTGTGCACTCAGGTATAAACGTAATTAAAGCAATTTATCTTTGAGAACCATTACTTTGGCTTTTAAAAAAGATTAATAAGATGGATAAACTTCTGAAAAACAAATGAAAGAGTGTAAAAATATGGAAAAATATGAGGCAAATAAAGAGAGCTTAAAAATAATATTATAAACAAAGTATACCAATACATTTTTGAAAACTTTGACAAAATATGTCACTACCTAGGAACATAAAATAAATTTAATCCAAGTGGAGAGGGAAAACATTAACAAACTTACACATATACAAATGGAATTAAAATCATTATTAGAGATGTATTCTGACAAAAGTATCAGATTTTATATCAGGTTTGTACCAGAATTTGTAGAATTGAGAGAGGGTACCAAGGGCTGGAAGAAAGAAAATGGCTAATTATTCAATTGTTATGTAATTTCAGTTATGCAAGACAAATAAGTCCTGGAGATCAACTGTAGAGCACAGCACCCATAGTTAACGATATTGTATTGTGCACTAACAAATTTGTTAAAATATGAGATTGCATGTTAAGTGTTTGCAACACAAAAAGAGAATGAAAAAGAAAAAAAAGATATGCAAGGAAAGTTTGAAAGTGGTAGATATATCTATTACCTTGATTGTGGTGGTTGTTTCATGTGTGTAGATTAATATGTACAAACTCATCAAATTTCTTATATTAAATGTATATAGTTTTTAAAATATCAGTTATATCTCAAAAACCTGAGTTTTTAAAAAGTAGTTATGTGTGTATTCTATTGTCTTTCTTTAATTTGAGGCAATTTGTATCCTATCTGGTTCAAGGATTTGATACAAAAAGGTGGCATATAGATTCAGAAAAGACGAGGTTTTAAAAATAGGTTCATTTACTTTTCTTTATTCCCAGGTGAATTTAGAATTGAGAATTATATATTTCATAAGGGGTTATTTTTCCAGAAGCATATTTCTTATGTTTTAAAAGACAAAAGAAAACAAAATTTTAAAGTGCCAGTTGTAAGTACTTGTGTGATAACCAACAATAGAATAAAATGTTACAAAAATAATTTCAACTCTAAAGAAAAATGCACACATTTTGAGTAAACACTAGTTTGAGTATACAGTATATGAGGTTATTACCAATTTATTAAAGAGCAAAATATTCGTATCTAAGTGGTATGGACTACTTATAAATTATGATTATTATTAAAATCATGGTTTTCTACAAATAATTGTTTTCTACAACTACAGAAAATTTTTAAGATGTATAGCCATTTATTCACTTAAAAAGTATTAACAAGTATCATTGTTCTATGCTAGACATTTAATGATAATCAAAACTAATACCATCTAATTTTGGTGGGAGTGGCAGTCTCATTGTGGAGTAATTATTAGTAGGTATTCATGTAAATAAATATAAAGTTTCAACCAATATGAGTTTGGAAATAAAAAGTTATGCATAAGCAAAATAACTAAAATAGATGTATCAGGCCTAACCTGGGAAGAAATGATCCTGTGGCAGTTAAATCTCAACTGTAATCTGAAGGGAAACCTAAGAACTTTTACCACAGGCACCGTCCTCAGTACACAGTGCTGAACAAAGATGAAGATATTTTGTTGCTTGAATAAATGAATCAGTCAGAGAAATATATTACCCTGACACCATTTATGTATTGACACAAGGAGAAAAAGCTAACATTTGTATGGTATATGAATGAAGGGACAAGGCTGGGTGCATCTGAAGCAACTAACCCATGGGCCCTTCCAGGTGCTGGGGAGTCACCTTGAGGACTAGGGATCAAGTTCACACCAAGTGAAAAGGTCTGGACCAGAACGCAGACTCCTCAAGAAAAGTAGCCTTTTCAGTTTTGTTTCCTGCTCACACCTGTATCTTCACAGTGTTTCCTTTCCTAGCATAAATAATTTCCCGAGATAACACATTGCATTATGTTACATGTTAGGAACTTACCTAAAGCGCTTCTTTTCTTACTTGATAGGTAAAATCATATATTTGAAATAAACAAATCTCTTTCAAAATTTAACTTTTTATGATTATACTTTAAGTTCTGGGGTACCATGTGCAGGTTTATTACACAGGTCAACATGCACCATGGTGACTTGCTGCACCCAATAATCCATCATCTACATTAGCTATTTCTGCTGATGCTATCCCTTCCCCATCCTGCCACAGGCCCTGGTCTGTGATGTTCCCCTCCCTGTGTCCCTGTGTTCTCATTGTTCAGCTCCTACCTATGAGTGAGAACATGTGGTGTTTGGTTTTCTGTTCTTACGTTAGTTTGTTGAGAATGATGGTTTCCGGCTTTTCCACGGCTGCATAATATTCAGTGATGTATATGTGCCACATTTTCTTTATCCAGTCTATCATTGATAAGCATTTGGGTGATTCTAAGTCTTTGCTATTGTGAACAGTGCTGCAATAAACATACATGTGCATGTGTATTTATAGTAGAGTGATTTATAATCCTTTAGGTATATACCCAGTAATGAGATTGCTGGGTCAAATGGTGTTTCTAGTTCTAGATCCTTGAGGAATCGCCATACTGTCTTCCACAATGGCTGAACTAATTTACACTGCCACCAACAGAGTAAAAGTTCTCCTATTTCTCCACATCCTCTCCAGCGTCTGTTGTTTTCTGACTTTTTAATGTTTTTAATCCTTAAGAAGGGATCATTGGCACTCAGTTTCAGCCAGCACACATGAAAGATTACTTTCAGAATCCAAATTTATTGTGTCTAATGAAGGTAAGGTACAAGAGATAATATAGAAAATGATAAAACTTGGTTCTTATTTTTGATCTGGTTGTATAATAAGACATAGATATGCATATAAATTTTAAGCAAAATTAAATAACAATATAATAGATTTAATGTATTCAATTTAAGAATAAGTGTTGAATAAGTGGCTTATAAATAATAAATCACTTGACTTGAAAAGAGAACACATCACACTGAAGGCTAAACGATTTCAGGAAAATCCCTACGGCTTGTAATGGTGAAGGGAGGAATGGATCCGAAGAGACTAAAACATGTTGGGAGTAGAAAGCAAAATAGAAATGAAGGAAAATTTTATGATTTTCTTCAAGTCTAAATGCACATTCAAAAAATTATTAGCACCATTCAAAAACCAAAGAAATTAGAAAAATAAACACACTTAAATAAATATGATAAACCATTGGCTATTCCACATACACACAACTGATTTAGTAACATTTCTGTACTAGAACAGAATAAACCATATGCATTGAAAGCAATGAACCTTATGATAAATTCTAGAATTTTAATTCAGGAATTATGAGATGCATTATGAAGTCATATGAACAAGAAGTTCCCATGTTAAGATTTTTGTCAAAATGCAAGGTATGTATTTTAATATACTCAGTTTTATTTTTAAGGTGCGAGAAGAAAAGGGTAGTATCCCATCCCCCACCCAGCCCAGCCAAGTAATTTAGAATGTGTTGCTATAACTGACATTGTTTATCTTAAAGTCACATACATGTTTTCTACATCCACATATCCAGTCTCTTTAGAAATACACAGCCACAGCAAACACTTTCATACAGAAATGTCTTTCTTAGGGATGATGATTCTAGAGTAAAAATTTGAACTTTAATTTGTCATGAAATAGACAGACCACTAGCCAGATTAATAAAAAAGAAAAGAGAAAATAATCAAATAGATGCAATAAAAAACGATAAAGGGGATATCACCACAGATTCCACAGAAATTCAAACCATCATCAGAGATTATTACAAACAACTCTATGCACATCAACTAGCAAACCTGGAAGAAATGGATAAATTCCTGGACACTTGCATCCT
>PVKV010026611.1:0-27678 GCA_004027835.1 Alouatta palliata
CTTTTTCCTTTCAGACGGAGTATGGCTCTGTTGCCCAGACTGGAGTGCAGCGGCTCAATCTCTGCTGACTACAACCTTCATCTCCCAGGTTCAAGTGATTCTCCTGCCTCAGCCTCCTGAGTAGCTGGGATTACAGGCACGCACCACCAAGCCTGGCTAATTTTTGTATTTTCAGTAGAGACAGGGTTTCACCATGTTGGTCAGGATGGTCTCAAACTCCTGACCTCATGATCCACCCACCTTGGCCTCCGAAAGTGCTAGGATTACAGGCATGAGCCAGCTATTGTGCCCGGACATTTTTTATTTTTAAATAGCTGGGACTCCTGGAGCAGTCCTCTGGAGACCTCATGGATACCAAGGGTTTCCAATTAATTCCAAAATTTCACATATGGTCCAATTTCACCTTAATGCCCAAGAAGTTCATCTGAATTTATGCCATATTATCCATAGCCAGAATTCAGAGCAATTCTAGAATCAGACAATTTGACACCTGTAAATTGTTCAAGAAATCTAAGGCCCACATCAATTGCCCCCAACATTTTTGAGATGGGGTCTTGCTGGGCTCCCCAGGCTGGTCTAGAACTCCTGGGTTCAAGCAATTCTCCCACCTCAGCCTCCCGAGTGGTTGGGATTACAAGCATGTGCCATCATGCTCAGCCCCATAAAGAACTTCTGTATATATATATATATATCTGTATAAAAACACCATTGTCAAGTGCACATATATAAGTTCGTTTATTCATTTTATTTACTTTCTTTGAGACGGAGTCTCGCTTTGTCGCCCAGGTTGGAGTGTAGTGGTGATCTCAGCTTACTGCAACCTTCACCTCCCAGGTTCAAGCGATTTTCTGCCTCAGCCTCTCAAGTAGCTGGGACTACAGGTGTACGCTACCACACCAAGATAATTTTTGTATTTTTCGGTAGAGACAGGGTTTCACCATGTTGGCCAGGCTGGTCTTGAACTCCTGACCTCAGGTGATCCACCCACCTTGGCCTCTCAAAATGCTAGGATTATAGGCGTGAGCCACCGCACCTGGCCCCATTATTCATTTCTAGGGCTGTGGTTCCTGAAATGTCACCGAGTTTGTTATGTTGTTTTCCAGCAGATTCTAACAACATAAATTTGGGTTTCTTCATCCTCTTCTCTTTGCCTTTTTTCTTCTTATTTTTAAATCTTCATTCTCTTTAACTTCACATAAGAATATTCTAATGAGACTTCTGAATAAGAGGTGGAAGCTGGCTCAGGACAAAATATTTGTACTGGAGCAGAACAGGCAGTGGACGAGCAAAAGTGGAGGCAAAGGAAAAAACACCCTGAAAGCTCATGCAATGGCAGGGAGTGAATATGTCTCTCCAGAATCTCTTGCCTTTTTCACCCAAACATTAAGCCCTCCTGAATCTGCTTTTGGCTTACATTATAGCCTCTGTTCAGGTTTGTTCAGGAAAACAAACTGTTTTGAAAAAACACTGTAACTGTGCTTCCTCGGCTCTCACACCACAGTACAACAATCAACACAGAAGACCTCCATGATCTGGCCAGGTGCAGTGGCTCACGCCTGTAATCCCAACGCTTTTGGAGGCTGAGGCAGATGGATCACTTGAGGTTAGGAGTTCGAGACCATCCCGGCCAATATGGGGAAACCCCGTCTCTACTAAAAAAATACAAAAATTAGTTGCGTATTGTGGCGTGTGCCTGTAATCCCTGCTACTCTGGAGGCTGAGGCAGGAGAATCGCTTGAACCTGTGAGGTGGAGGTTGCAGTGAGCTGAGATGGCACCACTGCACTCTGGCCTGGGCAACAGAGCAAGACTTCATGTCAATAAAAAAGAAGAAGAAGACAACTTCCATGATTCCAAAATATATGGAGATTTCTCCCCACCAATAAGCAAGCAGCTGGTTCTGAGGCAGACACCAGCTGGGTGCCCTCCACTTCAATTCTGACATTCTATCTAGAGATAGTGTCAGATTCCAAGGATTGAGGGCCCAGTCCCCAAGACACAAGTCACAAGTCTAGGCCTTCAGAACTTCTGATGGATCAGCTTCAAGTTGAGGTTTCCATGATCCCTTCTTTGGATTTGATTAATCTGATGGAACAGCTCACAGAACTCAGGGAAACACTTATGTCTACTGATTTTTTATAAAAAGGATATTACAAATAACACAGATGAAGGGATGCACAGGGCGAGGTAGGTATGGGAGAAGGGGCAAGGACCTTCTGTGCCCTCTCTGCATGTGCCACTCTCCGTGTATTCGGCTATCCAGAAGCTGTATGAAACCCGTCCTCTTGGGTTTTTTGTTTTGTTTTTTGTGTTCTTTTTTTTTTTTTTTTTTTTTTTTTTTTTTTTTTTTTTTTTTTTTTTTTTTTTTTTTTTTTTTTTTTTTTTTTTTTTTTTTTGTGAAGTCTTGCTCTGTCGTCTAGGCTGGAGTGTAGTGGCATGATCTTGGCTCACTGCAACCTCCACCTCCTGGGTTGAAGCGATTCTCTTGCCTCAGCCTCCTGAGTAGCTGTAACTACAAGTGCATGCCACCACACCCGACTAATTTTTATATTTTTAGTAGAGACGGTTTTTCACCATGTTGGCCAAGCTGGTCTTAAACTCTTGACCTCAAGTGATCCACCTGCCTCGGCCTCCCGAAGTGCTGGGATTACAGGCATGAGCCACCAGCCCTGCTATCCTCTTGGGACAGCCCCCTAGGCATGATTGATCAAGCACTGTTCACTGACCTTCTGCCTTACCCAGAGGTTGAGGGTGGGGCTGAAAGTCCCAACTCCCTAATTATGTCTTTGCCTTTCCAGTGACCAGCCCCACCCTGAAGGGATCAGCTATTAGCATACCAAAAGGCAGCTGTCTGGAGATTCCAAGGACTTTAGGAGTTGTATGCCAGGAAATAGGATGAATACCAAATATGTATTTCACAACATCATGCACACACACACACACAAACAAAAAACACTCAATGCATTTCAAGCAGAGGAGAATTAAATGCCAGGAATAGGTGCATACAAAACCATTGGAAGAACTGGAAGAGCAAAAACCAGGGAATATCAATGTGATCTTCAGGTCAACCACTGAAGCTCTAGTCTAGTACACAGAGATTCTTGCTGCGAAACTGCAGGACTCTTCCATTGGTGGACACAGCTTCCCAGCTACGTTAAGGTAGGTGTCTGGTAAGGAAGCACGTTGTGTCTGCAGCGGCTCATTCCTCTGTCTGTTGCAGTCAGAGGCATTAGAAAACAGTTTTTTACCTTTGTTCCATTTTCCAATTCTCTCTCTTTCTCTTTTTTTTTTTTCTTGAGGCAGAGTCTTGCTCTGTCGCCCAGGCTGGAGTGCAGGAGTGCAGTCTTGGCTTACTGTAACCTCTGCCTCCCAGGTTGAAACAATTCTCCTGCTTCAGCCTCCTGAGTAGCTAAGACTACAAGCGCATGCCACCACGTCCAGTTAAATTTTTTTTCATATTTTTAGTAGAGATGGGGTTTTGCCATCTTGGCCAGGCTGGTCTTGAACTGACCTCAAGTGATCCGCCTGCCTCAGCCTCCCTAAATTCTGGGATTACAGGTGTGAACCACTGTGCCTGGCTCCAATTCTCATACATACATATGTTTTTTGGTAGAAGGCAAATAACATCCATCATCATGGAGCCAGAGGGATCTGGGAATTATTGTTCCCCGGCTTCCAGTCCCTCTGATACATAGAAAGAACATAGACAGGAATAGGAATACATGCAGATTATTTCCTCCAATCCTTCCCCACAACCGCCACCATCTGGCACTGAGGGGATCTCCCAACTTTTATGAAGGCTATAATTTGAATTCCAAATGGATGGAAAACTTTTCAGAGACATTCAGCCCAGCCCTCCTAGCTAACCACCTGCCTCTGCCTGCCATACAGACATTTTACCTACTGTTCTTTGTGGTGTATTTTCCTGCCCTCTTTTCCATCTCTACTTTCCTCCCTTTCTGGATAGTCTGTGCCTCCTGGGTAAAGAGCCCAGAGTCTCTTAAGGATAACTGGAAGAGGAAACTTAGCAGACAAGCAAGAAAGAGAACAGGTTCTATTTTCCCCTAGTTTAAATACAAGTAATGTTCTGATTACTTCTGTGGTCTCTTCCCCATATTAGAACAACTGGAATTTTAAAAGTTAGTTCTCTTGCTAAAACTGTCATAAGACAGCCAGAGATGGTAGGTTTACAAAAAATCCAGTTCTAGATGGCTAACTTTCAAAGTGAGATGACAGTGAAAAATGTGTATCAATATCCTTTGCACTTTTACACACACACTTTAAAGTTTCATTCTTTGTGATCATTAGAAAAATGAATTATAAAATATAATGAAATACATGTTGATTTCAATAAGTGATCAAACAAGTTCTTCCTTGGATGGAGGATGAATTGAAGAAAGCTGGTGAAGTATATAGCCTAACACTAGTAAACAGATTTTTTTTTTTTTTTTAAGACAAGGTTTCACCATGTTGGTCAGGCTGGTCTTGAACTCCCAGCCTCAGGTGATCCACCCGCCTTGGCCTCCAAAGTGTTTGGATTACAGGCGTGAGCCACCACGCCCAGACAATAAACAGTTTTTATTGTTTTTTTAGACAGAGTCTCGCTCTGTTGCTGAGGCTGGAGTGCAATGGCACGATCTTGGCTCACTGCAACCTCTGCCTCCCCAATTCAAGCGATTCTCCTGCCTTAGTTTCATGAGTAGCTGGGATTACAGGCACTCACCACCACACCCGGTCAATTTTTGTGTTTTTTGTAGAGACAGGGTTTCACAATGTTGCCCTGGCTGGTCTCGAACTCCACAGCACCTGGCCATTACATTACAGAGAATGAGAGAGACAGAGAGAGAGGAGAGGGAGAGGAAGGGGGGAGGGAAAGGAAGGGGGAGAGAGAGAGGAAGGGAGGCAGGAGAGAGAGAGAGAGATAAAGAAAACATATATAGAGGCTGGGCGCGGTGGCTCAAGCCTGTAATCCCAGCACTTTGGGAGGCTGAGGTGGGTGGATCACTTGAGGTCAGGAGTTCGAGACCAGCCTGGCCAATGTGGTGAAAATCTGTCTCTGCTAAAAATACAAATTAGACGCCATGGTTGCACAAGCCAGTAATCCCAGCTACTCGGGAGGCTGAGGCAGGAGAACTGTGAACCCAGGAAGTGGAGGTTGCAGTGAACCGGGATTATGCCACTGCACTCCAGCCTGGGTGACAAAGCAAGACTTCATCTGAAAAACAACAAACAACATATATATAGAGAGAGGGTATTCAAATATATTGTTCAAGTGCTTTTACGCCCATATCATCTTTTTAAAATCCCACCCAGCTCTGTTGAGATGAAAAAACTGAAGCTCAGAGAGGTTGAGTAACTTGCCCACGCCCCCGCAATGATAAAAGAATTGCCAACAGCCCCTATTAATTTCCCTGAGATGAGATGTGACAGGGAAAGATACCTTAAAATTAAAGAAATGGAGAGCTGCAAGAATAATCTTCCATCTCCGCTGGGTCCCTCAGGATCTTCGCCCGGAGTCTTAAGCCTTCCCCACCTGATCCCGCCCCTGGAAGGGGCGCACGGAGCGTCCCGGCCCCCAGCAACAGCCAGCAATGGAGTGGGCAGGACTGGAGATGGCAGCCTCTGGGCCCCAGGAAGCCAGACTCTGCGGAGGGGCAGGGAAGCGGGGAGGGGGAGGGGGCGGGGGGCGGGAACTGTTCCGCCCCCTCCCCTCTGTCCACTTTCATTGGTCAAGGGCTTCCTGGCCCCGTCCCACCTCCCGCCTCCAGGACGCCGCTTAAAGTGTGCGGAGCAGGTGCCTTGGGTGGAGCAGCAACTTCGCGAGAGTGACTTGGCTGAGCGCGGCGCTCATTCATTGCCCGCGGGCGTTCCTCCGTCTGTCCGGCCCGCGGTCCAGCGAAAGGGGCTCCAGGCCGGACGCAGCCGCCACCCAGGACACCGAGGCCAGCAGAGGGGCCGAGAGCGCGGCTCGCCCTTGAGGACCGGGGCAGGCGACGGTGGCCGCGGCCATGCAGTCCTGTGCCAGGGCGTGGGGGCTGCGCCTGGGCTGCGGGGTCGGGGGCGGCCGCCGCCTGGCTGGGGGATCGGGGCTGTGCCGGGCGCTGCAGGGCCGGAACAGCAGCAGTGGCGGCGGGGACGACGCCGCGGCTGGGGCCTCGCGCCTCCTGGAGCGCCTTCTGCCCAGACACGACGACTTCGCTCGGAGGCACATCGGCCCTGGGAACAAAGACCAGAAAGAGATGCTGCAGACCTTGGGGCTGGCGGTAAGGACCTCCACTGGCCCTCCGCGGCCTCCTCTCCGCCTCGCCCGGGGTCTGCCCGCGCGGCCTCCCGGCTCCCGCCCTGAGCCCTGCTGCGCTCCGCGTGCTCCCTGCACCCTGGATCCCCAGCCGTGGCGTGGAAGCGAATTCGTGCCTTTGGTCCTCGTGCCTTCTTTCACCCGCTTACTTTCTCCTGCACCCAGTCTTCGTGCTTCAAAAGTGTACATTTTTGAACCGCCACAGCCCAAGTAGCCCTGTAGATGGGCCCTAACTTTGCAAGAGGAGGAAGATCCCCTGGTTAAGAGAGTGGGCTTACCGGCCAGCTCTGGTTGCAACTGAAATGCCACCCTGAGTGGCCGAATCGCCACCCCGCTTTATGATTTTCTTTCCTCCAAGTGATTCTGGTTTACTCAAAGTTTTCCTTTTCTCTTTTAAAAAGAACCCTAATTAGGCGATTTAAATGAGGTTCCCACAAGCCTTTGTAGTCGCAAAACACAGAAGTGACTCTTTTAACTCAGAGGCACTTTCCCCTGCCTTGCGTTTTAATTTTAGAGCATTGATGAACTGATCGAGAAGACGGTCCCTGCCAGCATCCGTTTGAAAAGACCCTTGAAAATGGAAGACCCTGTTTGTAAGTGGCCGGGAGAGCTCCCTTAGACTCGGCTTATTCTACTTATTCTGGCCTATTTGTCTTTTATGGTCTCTTGAAGGTCCAGCTCTGGGGTTAGGATTGCTCAGGACTGGGCATATGTGGATTAAAGTAAAACAGTGGTGGGTACCTCCGGAGCCGCGAGAGGGTGGGATATTTGGTTCTCGGAGCAGACAGGAGGGAGTCGATGTTGTGCGGCTCTTGGTCTTTATCCGAGGGTCTCTGCGAGCTTCCCCAGGGTTTTGTAGCAAGCAGACTCCCCACTTCCCAGGCAACCTCTCACCGACCAGGGTTCTCTCATACTTTGAGTTGAGAGGCGTCATCACCTTCGCAGATCTGTACAGACTCAGAAAGGATCTAGGAAATGCATAAGTTCGTATAACTGGGGAAGTGACCACACATCTGGCCTCCTTTCCCTGGGGCTTCTTTAGATTTCAGTAGCTTCCTATTGTTTTCTTATCTCACGTCCAAATTTTATTATTTACCAACTGAAAGGCAGCAGTACTTTTTGGATCTGAATGGTTTTTCTTTTCTTTCTTTTCTTCTCCTTTTTTTAAAAATTTTTTTGGAGATGGAGTGTCTCTCTGTCACTCAGGCTGGAATGCTGTGGCATGATCTTGGCTCACTGCAACCTCCGCCTCCTGGGTTCAAGCGATTCTCCTGCCTCAGCCTCTAGAGTAGCTGGGATTACAGGCATGCGCCACCACACCTGGCTAATTTTTATATTTTTAGTAGAGACAGGGTTTCTTCATGTTGGCTAGGCTGGTTTTGAACTCCTGACCTCGTGATCCAATGGCCTCAGCCTCCCAAAGTGCTTGGATTACAGGCACCAGCCACTGTGCCAGGCTTTGAATGGTTTTTTCAGAAAAACACACAAATAAGATTTACATTTGGTTAAGAAAGGTCAGTTTAGTCATAGACTTTCTTAGAATTTTATTTTAGGTTTAAAATATTTTAGATGGAGTCTCGCTGTGTTGCCCAGGCTGGAGTGCAGTGGTGCAATCTTGGCTCATTGCAACCTCCTCCTCCCAGGTTCAAGCAATTCTCTGCCTCAGCCTCTACAAAAAATACAAAAATTAGCCAGGTGTGGTGGTGTGCCCTTGTAATCCCAGCTGCTCTGGAGGCTAAAGTGGGAGGAACACTTAAGCTGGGCAGTGGAGGTTGCAGTGAGCCAAGATGGCTCCACTGCACTTCAGCCTGAGCAACAGAGTGAGACCCTGTCTAAAAAAAAAAAAAAGGCCATGTGTGGTGGCTCATGCCTATAATCCCAACACTTTGGGAGGCCAAGGTGGCAGATTACATGAAGTGGGGAGTTCGAGACCAGCCTGACCAACATGAAGAAACCTCATCTCTATTAAAAATGCAAAAAATTAGCTGGGCATGGTGGTGCATGCCTGTAATTCCAGCTACTCGGGAGGCTGAGGCAGGAGAATCGCTTGAACCCAGGAGGCAGAGGTTGTAGTGAGCCGAGATCATGCCACTGCATTCCAGCCTGGGCAACAATAGCAAAACTTCATCTCAAAAAAAGAAAAAAGAAAAAAAGAAAAGAAAAGAAAATCAGAATCCTAATTGATTGGTTGTGTGAACAGTGAAGAGTTGTGTATCTTTAAAGCAGGGTATTTTAGGTGAATATTTGAAGACCTGAATGCCTTCTTGAGACTTTCAAAGTCAGGCAACTTTTAGGTTAGCTGTTTTTATTATAAATACACTCTAAAATATAATGTTCTCTTCAGAGCATTAGAGCCTGGGAAACATGGCAAAGTTGTGTATCCATTTTTAGTTTAGTTCTTGGTTCCAGCTGAATAATTTGAACATCAAGGGATTCTGATTCTTCACTCTGGAAGTGGATTCCTGAAAAGTAATTTGCAACTTGAGTATAAACTTCATTATTTTTTTAGACAGATTCTTGCTCTGTTGCCCAGGCTGTAGTGCAGTGGCACGATCTTGGCTCACTACAACTTCTGCCTTCCTGGCTCAAGTGATTCTCCTGCCTCAGCCTCCCAAGTAGCTGGGATTACAGACGTGCGCCACCACTCCTGGCTAATTTTCTGTATTTTTAGTAGAAATGGGGTTTCTCCATGTTGGCCAGGTTGGTCTCAAACTGCCGACCTCAAGCGATCCACCCACCTCAGCCTCCCAAAGTGCTGGGATTACAGGCATGAGCCACCACACCCGGCCTGTATAAACTTTAAACCTAGCAGCTTCTGTGATGTTTTGGGCTTGTTCCATCTAGTTAGTCTGAGATGATTCACGCAGAAAATATTGCACCATCAGGAGTCTCCCCATGCCCTGAAATGGACCAGCTCTCAACAAAGTTTGTTTCTTGGAATAATGAGCTGGGGATGTTGGGAGAGTGGAGGAGGATGCAAAGGATGAATTTTGACTCTGAGGTGTGCACGTGCCATGGTGAATGAATGTTCTCTAGGTGGGGAGAGCAAATGGGCGCATGTAAGCTCTGGCAGTAGCATTTCCGTTGAGCACCATTAATCAAACTCTGTTTCATGTGAAAGCCCCTGTTTTAGTGTAGTCAGAGAGGAATTCTGGATTAAATATTTGTTTACCATGTACAGAGAAAACTGTAGTGAGAGCTAGTTATAGGAGTGTTAAATGTCCTCAGTGCAGAGTAAAGATTGTGAGGGTTGTAATCAGTATGGAAATACTTGGGTTACTTATTACACATAACTCAGTAATCTCAGACATTTACGTAGTGCTTACCATGTGCTTACCATGTGCTTACCATGCTTACCATGTGTATTAATGTATATTACAACCCTATGAGGAAAGCACCATTAATACTTCTGTTTTAAAAATGAAGAAACCAGCAGGGCGCAGTGGCTCACGCCTATAATCCCAGCACCTTGGGAGGCTGAGGCAGGAGGATCATGAGGTCAGGAGATCAAGCATGCTGGCCAACATGATGAAACCTCGTTTCTACTAAAAATACAAAAAAAATTAGCCGGGCGTGGTGGCACGTCTGTAATCCCAGCTACTTGGGAGGCTGAGACAGGAGAATGACTTGAACCCGAGAGGCGGGGATTGTGGTGATCAGAGATCGCGCCATTGCACTCTAGCCTGGTGACAGAGTGAAACTCCATCTCAAAAAAATAAAATAAAATAAATAACTAAACAAATAAAAATGAAGAAACCATGATATACAGAGGATGCATGACTTGCCCAAGGTCATAGCTGGTAAGTGGTGGAGGCAGAATTCAAACCCAGGCAGCCCAGCTCCACTGTCCACACTCCATCCACTACTTTGCTCTTTTTTCATTTTGTCTTCTGCAAGGTAGTGGGTGTACAAAGTGGAAAACTTCCGTCCTGACTTATCTGGGGTGTCCAGTTTACAGATCCGCACAAACCTAGTTGCACTGGAATCGCGCTGCCATATGCCAACTGCTCCAGCAGAAAAGCGGCAGCTTCCTGGCGCACAGATGTGGGAACACTCAGGCCTGCTGCCGGGGCGAGGGAAGGGGTCACGAAGTGCAGTACGGAGGCTGCATGCTGAAGAATGAGCAGTGACGCTCTGCTAGGTAAATCTGGGGGAGGCTGCTGCAGGCAGTGGGACTAACATGTTCAGGACGGAATGGCTAGACAGAACCAGGGAAGGATGGGTGGTCCATCACTCACGAAGCATGCTCCCCCTCTTCTTGGACAATTCAGGAAGTGCCTTGAGAAGATACCTTGATAATGAACTGGCCGATAAGTCAGTGATTATTCAAAGAAACAAGCAAAGCTACTCAGTTAAATCCTGTCCTGCTCAAGTGAATTCCCCATTCTCCATCCACATGCACTCAACAACAACAAAAGGGCTAGAAGGGTGTTTGTCAGTGGGGACATTTGTTTCTCTGAATGGTGCCCTCAGTGTTTTTAGCTTTCCTAATTACTTTGCAGTTTGTGGATTTTCTGCAGTGTAGGTATTCATTTTATAATTAATTGAAAGTTAAAAATTACTTTATGACCAAAGCCAGTTACTTTTAGCTTTGGTGTGCCTAGCTGTGTAGTCTTTTCAGCGTTCGTCTCAAGATAACTAGACTGAACTGGACTGAACTAATCTTAGATAAAGTGCAGGGCTTCACGTTTACACAAAATTGCACATTGCTTGTGGAAGAGAGGGGAGAAATTAAACCCTCTAACATTCACATTATTCAACTAGAGCCGAGGAGCTGAGTTGTCAGAATGATGGACTTGTGCCAGCTGAATGTTCCAGAATGATTGCTATTAAATGGTTAATGGAGGGCAGGGGGCAGGGAGCAGAGGGGAGGGAGTGTTGTGTAATGTAACTGCAGGTGTTGGCTTTGTCACCCTACTTGGGTTGAGCACTCTCCTCAACTGACCCCAGGGGCAACTAGGCTGGGGCAGCTGTTCCCCAGGCCAAGGCCACGACTCATCTCTAGCCATATGGTGCCCACTGCCAGCTCCTGCCTGTAGGCCCCTCAGTCTGTGACAAGGCTTTCCTTTGGACATTCCTGGCTCATTTGATTCCCAGCTTTTATGAATTATGATTTCTTCTTTAGGATGATGCCAATAGATTTTCATTAAATGACTGTGGAAGTAAAGACCAGCTAAATGAGAGATGCAAAGTCTATTTATAATGAACTTGCTATAGTAAGGGAGTCAGACTTGTATTTTGACAGTGGAGAGGAAAGCTTTATTGTGGAAAAAAGGGAAGGGTTTTGACTGGAGGTTGTTTACAAGGAAAGTTGTCTTAGGGTTAACTAGAAGTTGGGCATCCGATGTGATTGGTTATAGGTATATATTCGGCTTTGCCTGGTTGATCCTATGTTGGAAGGACAAAAACTGGGGAAGCTATCAGTTATTAATCAAGTTCTGGCCGTTTGGGGCCAATTATTAGGGAAGTTATTGTTCAGTTTCCTGGACTGTCACTAGAGATAGCAATCTGGCTTTCTCTGTAAGTCTAAGTTGTAGCAGGCTGGCTTCCTGGATTGTTTATTGTAAGTAAGCGCGTTAGTTTCCTGGACAGGTGTGGGTGAAGGCTCTATTTTAAAATATGGCCTGGTAATTGCCCATTTGTATATGTAGTTAGTCCCTCACAGCAGAATCTGTCTTGTCCTTATGTTTTTGTCATTAGTTGCTCATTAGGCAGATACCTGACAGATAACCTTGGACAGTCACCCTGTTGCCTAAATTGTTAAATGTTTACTGACTACTATTGGAAGGCATTCTAAGGATACACATTTTCTTTTTCTTTTTTGAGACAGAATCTCACTGTGTTGCTCAAGCTGGAATGTAGAGATGTGATCTCAGCTCACCACAACCTCTGCCTCCCAGGTTCAAGTGATTCTCCTGTCTCAGCCTCCCAAGTAGCTGGGACTACACACACATGTGCCACCATGCCCAGCTAATTTTTTTTTTTTTTTTTTTTTTTTTTTTTTTGAGACAGAGTTTCACTCTTGTTTCCCAGGCTGGAGTGCAATGGCTCGATCTTGGCTCACTTCAACCTCCGCCTCCTGGGTTGGAGCGATTTCTCCTGCCTCAGCCTCCAGCATAGCTGGGTAGCTGGGATTAATAGCATGCGCTGCCACACACGGCTCATTTTGTATTTTCAGTACAGATGGGGTTTCTCCATGTTGGTCAAGCTTGTCTTGAACTCCTGGCCTCAGATGGTCCACCTGCCTTGGCCTCCCAAAGTGCTGGGATTACAGGCGTGAGCCACCATGTCTGGCCAATTTTTGTATTTTTAGTAGAGACAGGATTTCACTATGTTGGTCAGGCTGGTCTCAGACTCCTGACCTCCTGATCAGCCCACCTCTGCCTCCCAAAGTGCTGGGATTACAGTCGTGAGCCACCGCACCTGGCGAGGCCATGCATTTAATTAAACATAGTCACTATCTCCAAGGAGCTTACATCTTAACCTTCTTTATAAAACAGGTCAGACAGTGAAAAAGTTCCAGGTGCCATGAGAGCTGTGGAGAAAATGTCATGAGTGTTCAGAAATTATGTGAAATGAGATGGAAAGACAGAGTTAAGAGTTGGAATATATCTTCTCAATGTAAAGAAGCAAAGATGTAAAGCAGAGATGTAGAGAAGCAAAGATGAGGCTGGGTGCGGTCATGAGCCACCGTGCCTGGCCTATTTTGGGTTTTTTAATTTTATTTTTGATACAGGGTCTCACTCTGTTGCCCAGGTTGGAGTGCAGTGGTGCAATTACAGCTCTCTGCAGCCTTGAGCTCTTGGATTCAAGTGGTCCCTCACCTCAGCCTCCTGAGCAGCTGGGACTACAGGTGCATGCCACCAGGCCTGGCTAAGTTTTTGTATTTTTTGTAGAAACAGTCTTACTGTGTTGCCCGTGCTGGTCTCGAACTCCTGGGCTCAAGAAATCCTTCCGACTCTGCCTCCCAAGATACTGGGATTATAGGCGTGAGCCACCTTGCTGGGCCAACTTTATTTTTTAGAGCAGTTTTAGGTTCACGGCAAAACTGAGTGGAAGGTACAAAGATTTCCCATTAAATCCACCTCACAAGCATAGCATCTCTAATTATCAGCATTGCCTACCAGAGCGGTACATTTGCTACAATTGAACCTACATTAATCCATCATTATCACCCAAAGTTTTTTTTTTTTGAGATGGAGTCTCACTCTATCGCCCACGCTGGAGTACAGTGGTGTGACCTCGGATCACTGCAACCTCTGCTTCCTGGGTTCAAGCGATTCTCCTGCCTCAGCCTCTCGAGTAGCTGAGACTATAGGCGTTAACCACCACAACTGGCTATTTTTGTATTTTTGGTAGAGATAGGATTTCATCATGTTGGCCAGGCTGGTTGTGAAATCCTGACCTCAGGTGATCTGCCCTCCTCGGCCTCCCTAAATGCTGCGATTACAGGTGAGCTACTGTGCCTGGCCTCACCCAAAGTGAAGATTATTTACATTAGGATTCAGTCTTGGTGTTGTACCTTCTAGGGATTTAGACAACTGTTGTATAACTTCTATCCATTATTATCACTTTTATTTTAAAATATTTTATTTTTATTTAATTTTATTTATTTTATTTTTTTGAGACAGGATCTTGCTATGCCACCCAGGCTGGAGTACAGTGGCATGATCACAGCTCTGTGCAACCTTGACCTCCCCGGCTCAGGCAATCCTCTCACCTCAGCCTTCCAAGTAGCTTAGACCACAGGGAAGACCACCACGCCTGGCTAATTTTTAAAAATTTTTGGTAGAGGTGAGGGTCTCAATATGTTGCCCAGGCTGGTCTTGAACTCCTGGGCTTAAGTGATCCTCTCATTTTGGTCTCCCAAAGTGCTGGGATTATAAATGTGAGCCACTAGGCCCAGCTCCTATCATTATTATTATTTAGAGACAGAGTCTTGCACTGTCACCCAGACTGGAGTGCAGTGGTGTGACTATAACTCACTCTAACCTCAAAACATATGCAGTGCTATCAAAGTGAAACCTGCTATACTGCATTATAAATATAGTGCTATTCTTGAGGACTATTATGGTTCATAGGACCATTTGCCCATAAATAAAGTGACCTAGACTACTCAGCTTTTGGTTTTTCAATTGATCTTTGCTATCACCTTTGTTATCAGTGGGTTATTAAGCTACTATTGCCAAATCTCCTTCTACAGTTTTCTCCATCTGCTTCCATTCTGTACTTACTGAGAGTCAGTTGTAGAAATTAAGATACTGCTTTAGGCACTTGGTGTACAAAAGTCCGTTGGTCAAAGATGATAAAGATATGATCCCCAGCTATAGGTTACAACTTATAAGGAAATAGATGTTGGATAGTTTGATGGGTTTGCAAATAGGAGGGAGACTTAGTCTGAAGTTATGACATGAGCAGAGGCATGGAAGTGTGGAAATAGGTGGTTATTTGAGGGATGGTGAATAGGCCATGTGGTTAGAATGTTAGATTGCAGAGGGGCATGGAAAACAAGGTATGGGGCCACAACATGGAGGGCTCAGAGCCAGAGGATTTATTTTTCTCCATCTAAGTAAAGGGTGGACATGAAAAGTGAAGTGGAAGGATTGACTCTGTTTTGCAGAGTGCCTCTGAGATCAGAGCCAGGGGAACCAACTGGGAGACTTTCGATGTGAGATGTAAATGTGCATTAGTTTAGGTCCACCAGGAAGGAGACACCAAGATGATGTTAAATACACAAGACATATTTATTGGGTGTAGAATCAGGAGAGGGCAGGGGAAGCCTCTAAACTAATGCAGGTCTAACTTTGGTGGAAGGAGAGAGAAACAGAAAGAAGACTAGGTAGAAAGAGTCTTACAGTATAGAACAGATCTAAGAGAGTTTCCACCAGGCCCACGTGGAGTCCTGGAGCTACAGCTGCGCGTCGGAGGAGTCTCATGTCTCCAGAGAATGAATGAGTCTGCATTAGTGTTCTACAGAGCTTAGTCACTGATTTAGGCATCCCAGTAGAAGCATGATTTTTTTTTTCTTTTTTGAGACAAGGTCTGGCTGTGTCACCCAGGCTTGAGAGCAGTGGCACGATCTTGGTTCACTGCAACTTCTGCCTCGTGTGTTCAAGGGATCCTCGCTCCTCAGCCTCTCGATTAGCTGGGACTGCAGGCATGAGCCACCATGCCCAGCTAAATTTTGTATTTTTTGTAGAGATGGAGTTTTGCCATGTAGCCCAGGCTGGTCTTGAACTCCTGAGCCAAGCAATCTGCCTGCCTCAGCCTCCCAAAGTGCTAGGATTAGAGGCGTGAGAAGTGTGGGGTTTTTTCCTTTTTAAGACAGAGTCTCACTCTATTGCCCAGGCTGGAGTACAGTGGTGGGATCCCACCTAACTGCATCCTCCACTTCCTCGGTTCAAGCGATACTCGCACCTCAGCCTCCCAAGTAGCTGGGATTACACTCCTAGCTCATTGCTGTATTTTTAGTAGAGACGGGGTTTTGCTGTGTTGGCCAGGCTGGTCTTGAACTCCTGGCGTCAGGTGGTCCACCCTCCTCGGCCTTCCAAAGTGCTGGAATTACTGGTGTGAGCCACCATGCCTGGCCAGAAGCATGGTTTTTATAATAGACATGGTAGTTGATCCAGAGAGGCCGGAGGTCAGGCTGTTAGTCAGTTTCTAGTTGGGGTAGTGATGTTGATGTCATTCATTAACAGAAGGGGAACAGGGAGAAGAGGAAGGAGAGATGGGATCTTGCTTGAGCAGAATTGGGTTTGAGGTACTCATGGAGTATGCATTTGGAAAAGTTGAAGAAAGTTGGAAAGTAGAGACTAGAGATCCAGAGAGAGAGAACAGATGGAGATGCAGATTTAGTGAGTTTTCAGAAGAAATTCATGAGAATGAGTGAAATTTCCCAGGGATGGAGTATAGGGAAGAAATCAGAAGCCAGGATATTGGGAAATAAAACATGCAGAAGGAGAGAGCAAGGCGGTCTGAGATGAAGTTATCAGAGGCAGGATGATATATTTTCAGGAAGGGAGTTGTTCACCCCTGTGTCATATTCTGGACCTTTCTTAGGCAGAAAAAGAAAGAAAATCTGCATAAAGACATAAGGATCATCTTAGGTGGGAGGAGTTGAGGGGCTGCGTGTCTGATGATCCCTCTGGATGAGAAACAAGAAGGCTGAGACTGAGCACTAAGGAAAAGTCAATTTCAGAAGAGCTAGTGTGTGCATCTGGGTGGCAAGGACCCTTGACTGGCCTGCAGGCAGTGTCTGCTGAGAGCATCTGGGTGGCGAGGACCCTCGACTGGCCTTCAGGAAGGGTGTGCTGAGATCGAATGGCAGGAATTTGTAAGGCCTGTTTGAGTGTCCTCCACCCCACCCACTATCGGTCAGTGACCTGGAAGCAGGAATAGAGAAATGTGGTGACTGAGTTCAGCTGAGGAGAGGACTTCATGGTCAGTTAGTCAGCTCAGTGAGGTTGAGAGAGAGGTGGGGCAGCCCCACCCACATTCTGCCTGGGCGCTCAGTGACCTGCCTCAGGAGACTGGTAGTGAGGTCCCCGGCTGCATGGGGCGCGTGCTAGAGAACAGAGATGTGAGCTGCTATGGGCGAATCTGTGTTCTGACTTCCATTCTTCATGTCCTCTTCCTACCCCACCAAATAGCACTATGTCTTGCTTTAATAAGTCTCAGTTATATGATATATGAATAACTTTGATCTCATTTTGGCTCAAGTTTGCTTTACTTTTCGTAAGTCCAGAGTATTTATACAAAAATGCACACTGAGAATTTTAGTAAGGATTCTCAATGCCTATATCATCAACATACTAACTGACTTGAAGAAATAAATGTAGACATTGCATTATTTTATACAACTTTCTTAATAGCTACGGGTTTCCACTGATAAATGTTTCTTTAAGGCTCATGCATTTTGGGATGTAGTTGAACCAAATGTGAGAACAATTTGTACACTGATTTGTCATCATGATTCTGTGATTGAGTTCCTGGGAATACTGAGCTAACTGTATGTGAAAGTTTAGGTGATTTTTCATTGCAGCATGTTGATTCACCTGTATTTTCTGAGCATTTGCTATAAGAGATTACAATTCACTTGGTGTGATTCTGGATTGGACTGCAAATGTCTCCATATGCCTTTTTTTTTTTTTTTTTTTGAGACGAAGTTTCGCTCTCGTTACCCAGGCTGGAGTGCAATGGCGTGATCTCGGCTCACCGCAACCTCCGCCTCCCGGGTTCGAGCAATTCTCCGGCCCCAGCCTCCCAAGTAGCTGGGACTACAGGCACGTGCCACCATGCCCAGCTAATTTTTGTATTTTTAGTAGAGACGGGGTTTCACCATGTTGACCAGGATGGTCTCGATCTCTTGACCTCGTGATCCACCCGCCTTGGCCTCCCAAAGTGCTGGGATTACAGGCGTGAGCCACCGTGCCCATATGCCTTTTTTTTGAGAGAGTCTCATTCTGTCCCTCAGGTTGAAGTACAGTGGCATGATCATGGCTCACTGCAGCCTCAACCTTCTGGGCCCAAGAAATCCTTCCACTTCAGTCTCCTGAGTAGCTGGACTACAGGCGTGTGCCACCACATGGGCTAATTTATATTATTGTGTAGAGGCGGGGTCTTCCTATGTTGCTTATGCTGGTCTCCTGGGTTCAAGCCATCCTTCTCCCTTAGCCTCCCAAAGTGCTGAGATTACAGGCGTGAGCCACCGTGTCTGGCCCATATGCCTTTGATCTATAAAAAATTACATTTTCCTCAAGCATGATAAATTGTTTGCAATGGACTTTTAGGACATAGCCTTCCCTTCTTGTTCTTGCCCCAAAGGCCATGACAGTGTACCTTTGGGGCAGCAAAGAGGGAAAACAAATACTCTGAGACTTCCACTGATTCTCATTTCAAACTCAGCATTTGCCCTGATTACATAGGTCAGCTGGTATTCCAGATAAATACTATGAATTGCAATGTTTCTCTGTACATTTCTTTAAAAAACATTTGTAGAGTAAATGAAAAGGGGCCTCCCACAGGAAGGAATATGATCCAAGTTCAAGGAGTAAAGTAACAGACATAGCATCCCTTCCCACTCCCTGCTGTGAATGTTGTTTTGGCTTTGGTACAGCTGGTAGGATCTTGAAGCTGTGCATCTCTCGGGTGATCAGGAAGAGCCGCAAGGACTGCTCACTCACACAGAGACAAGGGACCAAGGAGTCATCAGAAACACAGATGGGACATGCCTCAGCTCCTTTTGAGTGGAGGTGTCCTGAGGAGGGCAGTAACCCCTGAGGGTCATGAAGGACTGAATGAGGCTTGGTATTGATTAGCTGAGCAAGAAGACAGGGAAGAGCCTGGCAGGATTAGAGCAAGGAGACAGCCCCAGGTTGGGCCTGTGTGCTGCTGTCCTGACGCCCTCCTCACAAATGACTCAGTTCTGCCCATCTTCAAGGGTTTTCCATTCAGTTTCCTCTGTACACTGTGCAGAGCATATGGATTGGATTGGCTTCCCGGAATGATTCAACACATTCTGTGACGCAGCTGACTTTGGTAGCGAAACCCTCCTCTGCCCAGGGAGGAAATTTGACAAATAATAGGGAGTTGGGTCTATGGACTGGGTAAGTGGGCTTGTTCCAGGTGGCTATAGGGGAGAGAAAGGATTGCAGTAAATGACTGGGTGATGCTGGGAAAAGGCTCAGCATCCAGACAGAATTTGCATCCAAATTCTGACTTCCCTTCAGAAAGATGAGAAAGTCCTGACACGCTGTCATTCATGGTCTGTTTATCTTGATTGACACACCAGCCCCAACCCCTGGTTCCCGTGCAGCTCTGCAGCCAAGGATTAGGATCCTAGCTAGAAACATCTGCCCAGGCAGTCTCTTTCCTCACGTTCTGGCCCCAGCTTTCCCCTTAGCCTCTAGCAGAGAAAGGTCTTTCTCAAACTGGTGACATTGGGCAAATTCAAATATGAGTGTGTTGGTTTTCAGTCCTGATGATTTCCTTGGAGAACTTTTCCTGGTGTCTTGCCAAGCACATGGAGGGCGAAGAGTGAGGGAGGCTCTGACGTGGTCAGCCGCTGCTGTGTGCGAGGCACTGCTGTCTGGGCTGCCTGGAACTTGCTCTGTGGATGGCCTGCCAGTGTCGAGGACTGACGGGGTCTACACCCATGTACTCGTGTATTTTACAAGGAGGATTTCATTCTAGATGCAACATTTTAATTTAATTTTAAAATAAATAATATAAGCACATTGGTCAAAATTCAGAAGCACAAAAAGATATACAGGGAGGCCAGGTGGGGTGGCTCATGCCTGTAATCCCAGCACTTTGGGAGGCTGAGACTGGAAGATTGCTTGAGGCCAGGAGTTTGAAACCAGCCTGGGAAATATAGTGAAACCTCATCTCTCTCTTAAAAAAAAAAAGGCTATATTAGGGAAAAGGAAGCCTCCCTCCCATTTCCATCATCTTCTATTTATTATCAATTTCTTGTGAATCATCCCAAAGATGTTCTGCTAATATATAAACATATGCATATATATTATTATTTTTAAAGTATAAATGATAGCACAATATTTTGTGTATTTAAATATGTATATATATATAGTGTAAAACTTCAGGTATAGCATTTTTAGATTGTCAAAGAAGCAAAGAGCAAAACCTGAATACATTTTTTCCTTGCAACTGAGGCCAGAAAGAAATAGTAGGGTTGTGTTTAGGGTAATGGGTTAAGGATGGGAAACAATGTGTGTGTGTGTGCGTGTGTGTGTGTGTGTGTGTGTGTGTGTGTATGTTTAGTTGCAGCAGGTATCTTGACTCATACAGATCACCTGTCCATTTTAATGACATTTCCCCAGTTTTTGTGCAAATTCACATAAACAAGATATTAAAACCTAGTCCTAGTAATGCGTTGAAAATGTAACAACTATTGAGAGACTGAGACAGGTGAATCACCTGAGGTCACAGGCTTGAGACCAGCCTGGCCAATATGGTGAAACCTCGTCACTACTAAAAATACAAAAATTAGCCAGCTGTGGTGGTGGTCACCTGTAATCCCAGCTACTCAGGAGTCTGAGGCAGGAGAATCACTTGACCCCAGGAGGTGGAGGTTGTAGTTAGCCGAGATTGCACCATTGCACTCTAGCGGGGCGACAGAGTAAGACCCTGTCTCAAAAAAAAAAAAAAAAAGAAAAGAAAAAGAAAAGAAAATGTAACAGTTAAATCATCTTACTGCTATTAGAAAGCATTTATTTGGTGTAGTGGTTGGTTCAAAATTCTTGCTATTTTAGGCTCAGTGGCAAGGGAGTTGCTATAGAATGGCTCTTACGTGGAATGACCTAAAGAGGAAGCATTCATTCTGAATTCTAAGAAGCAGCAGCAGTGCAAGTTCCTACCTGCAGATTCTTAGGAAGTGATGCCTAGAGGCCACTGAACTCTGTTCTTGGTGCATTAGGACCAGGAGATTATGCAATGCTCTGAGGCAAAGTAATAAACAAGGTCAGAAGCAGGCATTTATTCTGCAAGAAATGTGTAGGCTTCTGAAGGATTGCCTGAATTCCTTCATGGCGGAGAGTGCAAAATAATGCAGAGCTACTGGCCGCACTGCATAGCTGTAGGCAAGGATCTGGAAGATAACAACTTGCCTCCAAGTGTTTCTTTCCTTGCTTTAGGCAGGGTCTCCCTCTGTCACAGGGGTGGGAGTGCAGTGGTGCAATCACAGCTCACTGCAGCCTCGGCCTCCTGGGCTCAAGCAATCCTCCTGCCTCATTTTTAAATTTTTTTGTAGAAATGAGGTCTCACTATGTTGGTCAGGTCTGAACTCCTGGGCTCAAACAATCCTTCTGCCTCGGGCTCCCAAAGTGCTGGCATTACAGGAGTGAGCCACTGCTCCCAGCCTTCAAGTGTTTCTTAATGGATGACCCCCTTTCTCATTTGGTCTCTTTACCCCCTGGTTAGTTTCTTTGTAGTTCCTGCTGAGGAAGATAGCTCCAGGAATTAGGCTTGTGCACTGGAGCCAGCTGGTTTTGTCCGGCTTTGTTGAAAGGAGAAGTGTGAGGAATGTGCTCTGCTGTGAGATTTGCTGGGGGGTGGGAGGGACACTAGTTTTCTTTTTCTCTTTTCCCATTTGCTGCCCAAGGATTGGATGGCACAATCACCTTTTCAGAATGCTTTTTTTTTTTTTGAGATGGAGTCTCACTCTTGTTGCCCAGGCTGAAGTGCAATTAAGGTATCTTGGCTCACTGCAACCTCTGCTTTGCAGGTTCAAGAGATTCTCCTGCCTCAGCCTCAAGTAGCTGGGATTACAGGCACCTGCCAACAGGCCCAGCTAATTTTTGTATTTTTAGTAGAAATGGGGTTTCACCATGTCGTCCAGGGCAGTCTCAAACTATTGATCTCAGATGATCTGCCCATCTAAGCCTCCCAAAGTGCTAGGATTAGAGGTGTGAGCCACCATACCCGGCCTCAGAATGCTTCTTTTACTACTCAGGAGGAGAAGGCTGCAACTTTGTAATTTAAGGACCCAATATGGTTTTTTTATTTTTGAGACAGTCTTGCTCTGTCACCCAGATTGGATCAGCTCATTGCAACCCCTACCTCCCGGGTTCAAGCCATTGTCCTGCCTCGGCCTCCCCAGTAGCTGGGGATTACAGGCACGTGCCACCACGCCCAGCTAATTTTTGTATTTTTGGTAGAGCGGGGTTTCACCATGTTGGCTAGGCTAGTCTCAAACTCCTGACCTCGTGATCCACCCGCCTTGGCCTCCCAAAGTTCTAGGATTACAGGTGTGAGCCACCACACCTAGCCAGGACCCAACACTGTTTCCTCTAGAAAGGGAGCTCTTTTCCACGAGAGAAGAGGAGTACAGCGGTGGGAATTCTGTGCTTAATTAGGGTTTGAGGTTTTATGTAGACATCATCATGTCTCCCTTAACTTTGACCTAGAGACTGGATTCTGCTAAGTTCAACTTCAGGTTGGTCCAGCAGGTAAATCTCTGATTGTGGACTTGTGTCTTCTCTCCTTTTCTCTGCATCTATTGCTGTCTTGACATCAGAGTAACTCAAACTCCGGGCTTCTAAGAACACTGGATTGGTTCTTCTGCAGATTTGGCCAAAGTGATAGATATTTCATGAGTGGCTTTGAGAAATGGCAACCAGTGAACAAACATTTGAAACAATTCAGACACTCACTAGGCTGTATGTTTGGGGAATTCTTTTTATTATATGTGGCTATGGAAGCCTGAGATCTTAGATTTTTATCAGTAAGAAGCAGCTTACCTCTCTGTTCATCAAGTCACAGACTGTCTTGGCTTCTAGCTGGGAAGTTTGTGCTGGGAAGTTTTGTAGTGTTGGGTGATGAACGAGTGAACAGGAAAGAAGCATGACTAGGGACCTACCCTTAATAGCTCAAAAGTGTCCATTAACTTGTTGTATAGGGGACGGCTCATTCTATTAACTCACTTTGTTTTCAACAGAAGGTAAAATTAGGCATAACAGCTAGGCTATCATGAGAACCAATCCAGGAAAATTCATATTAGACCCAAGCTGCATAGGGACAGAGTCCACAGGTGCTTGAGAAGTTTGGCTTGTCCTATAGAATAGACTAGAGTATATATTTATTGTCTTAGAAACTTTTTTGTCTCATGTTTGACAGTTTTTATGCTTCTGGGTCTTACCTATAATTAATATTTTGTTCTTTATTTAAGCTAGTTTGCCTTTTAAAATTTTCAGACATTTGATTCAAGTGTGTAAGACATCAGCGGCTGCTCTGAAGGATGCTGATTTGTGTCTGAAGACCCTGAACTGATGCGGATTGGGCCAGTGAGTTCCTGGCTGGTCTAATGTGGTGCCTTCTCTTCCTTACTGTTGAGGACATGGGGCAGGGGGGGACCAGGGCCTGAGTGGCAGGAGGTGACAGAAGGGAGGGAGATAGGAACTGGGTTGTAGTCAGGGCTCCCTCCCAACAGGGCTTGACCCTTACCGATTACCTCCTGGACAACTGTGCAGAAAAGAGGTATGAGAGAATGGGTTTTCTTGTGAAAGGAAAATTCAAATCTCTCTTCTACTTGAGAATTTAGGGACTCCGCACATCACCACCCCCCATAGAAGCAGTGATGTTTTTCACATTTGAATAAAACACTTGAAATTTTTAAAAGGCCAATTAGTATAAATGAAGAACAACGTAATTAATTATAAAGACCCAGAGCCATAAAAGTGGTCAATCTTGAAACACAGTGGCAGGTGCCGTCTTGGTTCTTATGTTCCTTCTTCTGTCAAGTGAAAAAATAAACTACCATTTTTACTTTCTGCAATACTCGCATTCAATTGGGCTTCTTATTTTTCTTTTTTTATTCTTTTTTTTCAATCCTGCTCCTTCTGTAGGCAAGATTGAATTGAGCTTCTTGACTGGTCTCCTGGAACTAATTGTCAGGATTAGGGTGGTGCCCCACCCCCTTCCTGTGATCCTGGCCTCCCCCTCCTTTGGGTGAGAGCCTGTCTACTCCTTCCCAAGAGGTGGCCTCTGCTGCAGACTCATGAAACTTTAACTCTACATTTCCTTACCAGTGGGAATTAACATAACAGCTAGGGCCACTGTCACAGGAGTGGAAAATAAAGCCATGGTAAAGAGACCTTCCAAAAGTCTCCAAGCAAAATCAAAACACACTTGAGCACCTTTATATGGGGCAAGAGCAGTAGATTTTTGCTGCAGGGAGGCAGAGGGGTGGCATCATGTGTTCTCAGACGGAAGAGATCTGGAGTTTGGTTTAGTTTAAGGTTCTTCTCAGCTTCTCGCCCCTAGCTCCAGGGCTTCTATCACCTCCCTCTGAGTCCTTGAAGTGCATTTTTCAGAAAACTTGACCTACTGAGGGACTGTAATTGTGGCTCTTGGCACAATAGCCAAATTCCTATCTTCTAATCCTGCTTTGTCTCCTGGGGCCAGGGTATGAGGAAGGAGAGTTCTGCACTGGAAGAATTACGTTAGCAGTTTCACTCACTATGAAGACTGTTCGTTTAAATAATCCTGTTGGCTCCCACTATGTCCATTTAGCTATTTCTAATTATTTCAATTACTATTATGTTACTTTTCCCCAGGCATGGAGCCAGTTAAAAGTCAGCCATTGAGTTGGTTCTCTCAGCCGTGCTGCTTGTGGAACAACGTGGCTGTAAGACGGTACTGCTTTCCTTTCCCATGCCAGGCCGTGTGAGTGACAGAGCGATCGGTGCAAACCTTTGGACTGGATAATTGGTGGTGCTGGTTTGACCTCTGGCCGCATCACTCTGAGGGACTGTGGGGGAAGCTGCTGCACCCCTCTGCACAGACTTCCGACACATCCCAGAACTGTAGCACCAGCTGTCTTAAGCCAGTGGATAATGTTGGTTAGTAAAGAGAATACTACTGTTGGGGTTGATTACTTCCACTAGTAGAATCTTAACTTTTATTTATTTATTTATCTTGGAGACAGTATCTTGCTCTGTTGCCCAGGCTGGAGTTTAGTGGCGTGATGTTGCTGGATTGCAGTGGTGTGATCTCGGCTCACTGCAACCTCCGCCTCCAGGGTTCAAGCAATTCTGCTGCCTCAGCCTCCCAAGTAGCTGAGATTACAGGCACACACCACCACACCCGGCTAATTTTTGTGTTTTTAGTAGAGATAGTGTTTTACCATGTTGGCCAGGCTGGTCTTGAACTACTTGACCTCAAGGGATCCTCCCGCCTCAGCCTCCCAAAGTGCTGGAAATACAGGTGTGACCCAGCATACCTGGCCAACCTGAGCCTTTTTTAACTAGCCAGCTGGGCCCAAGAGTATTACCATGTCTCCTAAAAATGGCTGATATAGTTTCTTTATTAGTTTCCTACAGCTGCCATGTAATATAGTACCACGAACTAGGTGGCTTTCCTTTCCCATGCCAGGCCGTGTGAGTGAGAGAGCGATCAGTGCAAACCTTTGGGCTGGATAATTGGTGGTGCCAAAAACAGGAACCTGTTGACTCCCAGTTCCGTAGTCAGAAATCAAGACGTTGGCAATGTTGGCTCCTCTCTGGAAGCTCTGAAGGAAGATCAGTTCCCTGCCTCTCTCCTAGCTTCTGGGGGTTGGTGGCAGTCTGTGGCACTCCTTGGCCTATGGATGCATTGCTGCAGTCTCTGCTGCCATCATCATATGGATTCTTCTTGCATGTGTTTCTGTGTGTCCCAAATTTCCTCTTCTTATAAGGACACCAGTCATTGGATTAGGGCTGACCCTAATCCAGCATGATCTCATTTTAACTTGATTACATCAGTGGAGACCCTATTTTCAAATAAGGTTGTATTCAGAAGTACCAGCGGTTAGGATTTCAAAGTATCATTTTTGGGGACACAGTTCAACTTGTAACACTCCTTACCCATCTCCCTCCCAGACTAAAGCACTGGCCTCTTACTGTATCTCCCTGAAGCCAGGGTCTCCCCTCAGTGACCTTTCCACACCATCAGTAGAATTACCTTTCTTTTTTTTTTTTTTTTTTTTTTTTTGAGACGGAGTTTCGCTCTTGTTACCCAGGCTGGAGTGCAATGGCGCGATCTCGGCTCACCGCAACCTCCGCCTCCTGGGTTCAAGCAATTCTCCTGCCTCAGCCTCCCGAGTAGCCGAGACTACAGCACCATGCCCAGCTAATTTTTGTATTTTTAGTAGAGACGGGGTTTCACCATGTTGACCAGGATGGTCTCGATCTCTTGACCTCGTGATCCACCCGCCTCCGCCTCCCAAAGTGCTGGGATTACAGGCGTGAGCCACCGCGCCCGGCCAGAATTACCTTTCTATATTGTAAAAAGAATCGTGTTCTCCAACTTGATTTCCAAAGGCTAAACTCAGTTTGACAGACAAAGCCCTTCACAGACCGCTGTCATCTGAGAGCTAGACCTTTTGTCCACATGGTATAATTCGGAACAGGGACCTGCCCCCCTGCACAGGATGATAATTGAAGTTGGACTCGCCTGCTAATTAATCTTTCCTCCTACTGGGCGTCTGAATCATTCTGCCCCTAAGATTATCTGGGAAGTGATTGGACTTCTTGCAGGATTGTTTCTAAGGATGCTGTCCTTGCCTATCTTCTCAGATGTGGGTTTATTGTATTTTTACTTATTTCCTAAACTTTCCATGGAAGAAGGCAAGATCATCTTCCATAAGGTAGTTAGATTATATTAACTCATGAAACTGATACCTTCAAGACTACCATCTCTTTCCTTACTCTAGTCTGGCAAAATTCCAAATCTCCTGTGAATTTATTTCCTAGGAAAGCATGTGGAGTGGGGAGTGTGTGTGTGTGTGTGTGTGTGTGTGTGTGTGTGTCTGTGTGTGTAGTGGAGGGTGAAAGTACTTTACTTGAGGATAAAGATAGATGCAAATAATATTCAGATAGAGCTCAGTAGGGTTAAAACAATGTTAAATGTCTTCCTTGCCAGTTTGCTCTCTTACATTTTTCTGTACCTACATTTTTCTCTGATAGAAGAACAATGAAAGAAATCAATTCCTAGGATTAAGTGACTGAGTCCCTAAGAAGATCTTAAAGAAGATATTTTCCTAAGTAGTTAAATTCCAGTTAAATTTCAGTAGCATGATCTATATCTATGCAGAGAGGCAAAGAAAGAACCATAAGACGTCATTTGTCTCTAAAAAGTACCCTTACCTTTTTAGGTAAGAGCTGTTCATGTAGCAGCTGTCAACTTAGTCCAGTGAGTTAAAGTGTGGAATCTGGAGTTATAGAGACTGGATTAGTAATCCTTTAATTTAAAGTCATGTGACCTCAGCCAAGTGACTGTCTTCAATCCTCAGTGTCCTAGGCTGCACGAAAAGCATATGGTACAATTCTTAGCAGAATAATATTCAGTAAATGTCAAATGTTGTTATTACTTTGTTATATGAATGACCCAAAAAAGGGTCCCGCCTCCATCCAAGTACGTTTATACTTCTTAATTAATGAGAATGCTGGTAGAAACTGCATGAAGGTGTTGTGTGTGTGTGTGTTTGAGATGGGGGTCTCACTCTGTCATCCAGGTTTGAGTGCAGCAGTGCAATCTTAGCTCACTATAACCTTCACCTCCTAGGCTCATGTGATCCTCTCACCTCAGCCTCCCAAGAATCCAGGACCACAGGTGCAAACCACCATACTTGGCTAATTTTTGTACTTTTGGTAGAGACTGGGTTTCACCATGTTGCCTAGGCTGGTCTTGAACTCCTGAACTCAAGCGATGTGCCCACCTTGGGCTCTCAAAGTTCTGGGGTTATAGGTGTGAGCCACTGTGCTCAGCCCTGCATGAGAGTCTTCTATTACAATTGATATTTTCTTTCTTTTCTTTTTTGAGACAGAGTCTTGTTCTTGTTGCCCATGCTGGAGTGCAATAGCATGATCTTGGCTCACTACAACCTCC
>PVKV010026612.1:5907-27783 GCA_004027835.1 Alouatta palliata
AAAAAAAAAAAAAAAAAAAGATACAAAATGAATTTTTTAATAAAAACAAAGAAATAGGCCCAGTGTGGTGGCTCACACTTGTAATCCCAGAACCCTGGGAGGCTGAGGAAATGGGATATCGCTTGAGATCAGGAGTTCAAGACCAGCCTGGCCAACATGGTGAAACCTTGTCTCTACTAAAAATACAAAAATTAGCTGGGCATGATGGTGGGTGCCTGTAATCCCAGCTACTTGGGAGGCTGAGGCAGGAGAACTGCTTGAACCCAGGAGGGTGGAGGTTGCAGTGAGCTGAGATCGAGCCACTACACTCCAGCCTGGGCAACAGGAGCGAAACTCTGTCGCAAAGAAAAAAAAATGATTACAACCTGATGCCGTAAATATGGCAAAGAACCCATAATTCCCAGAACTACTATATTCAAACAGAGATAAATAACTGGTATTCCATGTGAAACTAAGCAAAATATCTGTTTTATAAATCATCATCATAAAACTGAATCAGATATTATCTTGCTATGTCACACTTTGCAAAGTGTTTTGTGATAACGTTAGTTCAGGGGTACCCAAACTCCAGGCAACAGACCAGTACAGGTCCTTGGCCTGTTAGGACCTGGACTACACAGCAGGAGCTGAATGGCAGGTGATCAAGCAAAGCTTCATCTGTATTTGAAATCACTCCCCATTGTTTGCATTAGCACCTGAGCTCCATCTCCTGTCAGATCAGTGATGTCATTAGATTCTCATGGGAGCAGGCACCCTATTATGAACTGCACATACAAGAGATCTAGGTGTGTGTTCCTTATGAGAATCTAATGCCTGATGATCTGTCAGTCTCCCATCACCTGCAGATGGTGTGGTGAGTTGTATTATTTCATTAGATATTATAATAATAATAGAAATAAAGCACACAGTAAATGTAATGTGCTTGAATCATCCCCAAACCATACTTCCCCACTCCCCAAAAGGTCTTCCACAAAACCAGTCCCTAGTGCCAAAAAGGTGCAGGATCGTTGTATTAGCTTACTATGTTCTTCACAAAGTCCTATCAAGTAAGAGATACAGCAGTATTTATGATTGTCGTTTTTAGATGATAAAGCAGGTATTTCAGAAAGCAGGTTGATGTAGGAATATAATCAACAAACTGGGGTCATAAAAACCAAAACTGACTAGAACACAATAGGTACCAATACCTACCTATAATGGCCGAACAAGTGAGGTGAGGTAGTGTTACTCAATGTCACACAGCTAGCAGGAGGGATGAGGAAGAGAATAAATCCCAGACCTTTCAGTTTCCAATTTAGGAGTCAACTCACAATATCATTCGGTTTGAAAAATAAATGTCCTTTAAAGAAAAGAGTCATAGCCTAATCTACTCATTGTATTGTAAAATTAGTGAAAAGAAAAAAAAATCATGGTAATCTTTCTAGGAATTAGGTTTGTGGCAACTTTAATTAATGTGAAATGGCACAAAAGATCTTTAAATAGTTTAGTCTACTGTATATATCTTCAGTCATATATCAACAAGTGAACATGATAAAAAGCTCTCACATTAATTATACTGACTACTTCCTTAATGAAGTGAAAAAGTGTTTGTGTAATCTGATTCAATTTATTGAGTTAGGTTACAGTTTTATCATTTTGAAAATAAGCTTCATTGTTTACTTTACAGTATGTCAATTCATTTCCAACAATTAAATAGCTCAGCATACAGCCATAATCAATTGAAAGTAATCTCCATTTTTCAGCCTACTACCATTTGTAATATGCAAATTTCTGAAAGCAATATATAACAGTTTGAACATATATTGTAACAGTTGCAATGACATTTTACATCCTTAAAGCTTATTTTGACTCCAAGTGCAAGTCTATAAAGAGAATTCAGGGTCATTAAGTCACTAAAAAGTAAAGAGTTCATAACCAAATTTCAGTGTTATGAAGTAATACTATTAGCAAAATCTATAGAGTATATGTGACTATGAATAGCTTGACAAACTAAGACTTCCTATACCTAAACTATACATTTTAAAAGTGATTAATTTTATTTTTAAATCCAGTGGAGTTGATTTGAGCATAGAAAGTTAGCAATAATACTGAATAACACTGGAATCAGCCTGTTTAATTATAATAACATTTTACCTTTGTCTAGTTTCATCATTTGCAAGATGCTACTATAAATTGTGTCATTTGACATTCATGACAATTAGAGAAGCATAATTTTGATATAAAAAAAGATCATTTTTACAGGTGAAGGAAATGAAGAATCAAAAATTTTGAATGGTCGGCCAGGTGCGGTGGCTCATGCCTGTAATCCTAGCACTTTGGGAGACCGAGGTGGGAGGAGCATGAAGTCAGGAGCTCGAGACTAACCTAGCCAACATGGTGAAACCCCATCTCTACCAAAAATATAAAAGTTAGCCAGCCATGCTGGTGGGCATCTGTAATCCCAGCTACTTGGCAGGCTGATGCAGGAGAACCTCCTGAATGCAGGAGGTGGAGGCTGCAGTGAGCCAAGACTATGCCATTGCACTCCAGCCTGGGCAATGCAGCAAGACTCTGTCTCAAAAAAAAGAAATTTGAATGGCTCAGCTATTATACATTTTAAAAGCCATGTACCTGAAATATTCCTGTGAATTTAGGGGGCTGATTTTTCCCTTTGGACTTTACTTTTTAAATTGGAAAGTCAAATCAAAATAATTCTAAGTAAAGCTCAAGGTCTTTTATTTAAATACCTTAGGGTTTATGTCATTGCATTATCATTTCTGATGGTGTTTACTGTTTAAAATAATACAACATATTCCATCCCTATTCCAAATCCTATCACAATTTTAAATATTTCTTAATGTGACATTCAATAATTGCCATTTCCTCCTGCTGACTAATTTTACAACAATGGAACCCTTTAGGGTTGAAGGGCAGAGAGGACAAAAGAAAAAAGATACGTAAAAATCTCTTTCAATTGAAAAAAAAAAAGGATCTGTTAGCTTTACCATAGTCACAGTTTTACTCAGAAGCTAACTATTCCATCATAAAAAAAAGTGTAGCCATAAAAAAAAAAGTGTAGCAAAAAGCATGATTGCTTAAAAAGATAAAGCATGCCTCTCTAAAGTAATTTTAAGTTACCATACAAAAAGCTAGGAATGAATATAAGAATAAGTACCTTTTAACTAGAAAGACACCATGTCATGTTTGGGGTAAAAATTAAAGGTAAAATAAAATAGAATCTGCATATTTTATAATTAGAAGGGAATAAGGTGGTCTTCCCCAACCTACCTCCCTCTCAATGCAAAATTGCCTTCAAATTTAACTAACAGCAGCAATTATAAAGTGGGAAAATTCACAGCGATGATTAGGGAAGCAGAATAAATTTTCAAAAAATGGTACTGTTTCCTACCATAAACAATATAGCCTATTGAATACATTAAATAAAAAAACCATGGCTGACAACTTTTCATCCCAATATTCTCTTGAACATTTCTTTCAGAAGGAAAAATTGAGGTTTTATTAGTAATCCATTCCACTTTCTGACAGTGGTTCATACAGCAAGCCTCTTTCTTATGAGGGACAGCGGGGGGTGGGGAGTTGGGGAGGGATAGCATGGGGAGAAATAACAGATACAGATGATGGGGAGGAAGGCAGCAAATCACACTGCCATGTGTGTACCTATGTAACAATCTTGCATGTTCTTCACATGTACCCCCAAACCTAAAATGCAATAAAAAGTATATATTATAAAAAAAAAAAAAAAAAAAGAAAGCCAGTGTAGATCTCTCTGCAATTTTAGTCTATTACTTAGATTTCTGTCCTTAGAAGTCCACAATATGATTCTATTGTATCATCCACTTTAAGGTTTTCTATACATCTTCTTAAGACTAAACATCACCATCATTTCCAAATTGCAATCAGCATGACTGTTCTCTTAATGCTCATGAGTTTGTCAATGTCTTACTAAAGACATTGGTGCCATGACTGTACATAACACTCCAGATGCCATCTGCAGTTTAGAGCAAAGTAGTAGCTGTTTCCTTTTATCTCGACTTTATATTCCTATTTATTAAGCTTAGGTTTATATTAGCACTTTCCAAAGGTTATATTAGCACTTTCCAACATTGTACCACAAAGTTGATTTAAATGGTTGCAGAGGCGAATAAAATTCTTCATCATTTTTCATGCAGAATATGTTTCAATCAGGTTTTAGGTTAATGAATGAATAGGGTAATAAATGTTTTGGGACACAAATTGCAAGATTTTATAAACTCTATGATCTTTCTGACTCTTGCCAATTTCTCTAGAAAGTGTTCCTGTCAACACTTTCATAGAAATTTTACATCTTTACAAAGGACAGAGTAAAGTTGTGAAACTTATTTCCAAAAAGCATGGAGAAAAATTTTAAAGTTCCAACATTTTATGGTTAAATCTGTAATAACTAACCTATAGTACATCATTAAGGGACAGAGTTGAAGCTTTGAGGTTAGCCTCAGAGGGGAAAGCCTATCAAAGGAGAGATGAAAAAAAAAAACTGTTTATCTTGTTTTGCATTAAAATAAACAATATTTGTATTTCTCACATTTCTTGGTTAGGAAGGGACAGAAGATCGTAGCAGCACCTCCTACTGGCCAAAAAATTATAGTGAGCAATAAAAGACGACTGGTGGCACATCCATTATATAACCAAGGGATTAGAACACTAAGAATTTCACAAATAAATGAATATCTGCAAAGCTACAGAGCCCCAGGTAATCTATACAATAGCCACTATCATAATCAAAAGTTGACTCTGAAAATCTGATTTGTTTTCTTAATGTAAATAAATTTATCTTGTAGAAGTAGGCATCATATTACTAAAAGGAAGCAAATAATACCTCGCAATTAGTCAGTTAAGGACATTAGCAACTTCATTACGGTAAATCTACTGAGAGAAGTGTAAGCAGATTGTAATTCTTAATACAGACCAGTGTAGGCATATGAGACTACAGAACTCAACAGAAATTTTGAAGAGAGAAATAAATTAGGGAAGAGAGTATGGTAATTTTCTTCTAGATTAAGTAGATGAGGACTGTCCAGAAGTCTAGTAATATGTGATTATTTAATTATGTCTAAAAATAACAGATCATTGCTCTAAGAGAATAGAAAGAAAATATTTTTATGAATATCTATGCTAGTAACAGACCTGGGGCATTTTGTGATTTAACAGAAGTATTCTGTTATAATATATTACATAGGAAAAAAAGAAGTAAATATATTTCTTATATAGTTCATCATAACAAGAGCTGTATTTATATTCAGTTAAATTAAGGAATATATTTCAGGTATTAAATTAATTATATATCAAGATACTGGAAGTACAATGAAAATTCTAATCTTTAAGGATTATATAATATAGTACAAATGTAGATATATATAACTATATGCAGGAATTGTAAAGAGTTATATGTTCCATGCTGCTTTGTTATTTCTATAAATATCACTTCTCTAGAGCATCAATTTAGAGATATAAATTCCATCAACTGTTGATGATTATGTTTAAATGTAACCATCATAACCTATAAACAAACAAATAATGCCTTCCATATACTTAGTATACCTCCATTAGGCTCTAGACACTGCATCTTTAATATGGAGCCTAACTGTGCTTAATGGGATTTTCGAAGCTACATTAACACACCAGTGTTTAAATCTGTAATCATAAGGCATAATACTTCCTTTCAGAAATCCTTTACTAAACATTTATTAGCCATATTCATTGAACAAATATTTAGTTTGAATATCTGCTCTGTGCCAGGCGATATTCTACACACCAGGGATACCAAAGTGAACAAAATAGGCCAAAATCTTCCAGAGGCTACGTTTGCATGCGTGTCTACCACACCCCACTTGGACTTTTATTTAGCCTAGAAACTTGTTAGGTGAGGTAGGCCGCCAATGGCCTCCAAAATCAAGCCCATGTTCTAATTCAGGAAACCTGTGAATGCTACTTTGTATGGAAAAAAAAGTTCTTTGCAGATGTGATTATGTTAGGGATCTTAAGACAGGGAGATTATCCTGTATTATCTAATGTGGCCTAAATATAATCACAAGTATCCTTACAAGAGAGTCAGAGGGAGATTTTACACACACACACACACACACACACACACACACACACACACACACACGCGTGCAGGAAACATTACCACGGAGACAGAAATTGGAGCCAGGCAGCCACAAAACCAAGAAATGCCTGCAGCTCCCAGAAGCTCAAAAAGGCAAGGGCTGGATTCTCCCAGAGAGCCTCCAGAGGGAGTACCCTGCTGACACCATGATTGCAGCCCACTGATGCTGATTTTGGAATTGCAGCCTCCAGAACTCTGGGAATATAAATTGTGGTTTTGCCACTAAGCTTGTGGTAATAGGTTATGGCAGGCACAGGAAACTAATAGAGTGCTGCATTCAAGTTTGAAACTAAATAAATTGCATGATGAAGTCTAATGTTTAGGTTGGCCTTCCAAAAAGTAAAAAAAAAAAAAAAAGACATATCATTTAATTTTTCTCTTCAAGAAAAATACAAAGGGAACATGGATTAAGTAGTTATAGGTGTAATGTGCTACCCTCAACAAAATGCCTAGTTATCAAACCTCACAAATATTCTCTATATAAATATATAAAGACATGAAAACACATACAATCCTATTGTATAAACATCACATGTTTAAATAGTTTATATCAGATTTATTCTTCAGATAAGGCGTGCAGTAGATTGTTATGTTTATTAGTGAAGACAAACCATTTGTGGCCGTTTGACTTGTGCATTTTTCTCTTCATGAACTCACAAGTTCTCCTTACTTGTGAGTGTCCCAGTTAAATACAGACCATTTATTATAACCACTTTCTCAACATACGAGGCATAGGTGTTTTATGTTTTTTGTTTTGAGAAGGAGTCTTACTCTGTTGCCCAGGTGCCTCCTGGGTTCAGGCGATTCTCCTGCCTCAGCCTCCCAAGTAGCTGGGATTACAGGCGTCCACCACCACGCCCAGCTAATTTTTGTATTTTTACTGGAGACAGGGTTTCACTATGTTGGCCAGGCTGGTCTCGAACTTCTGACCTGTTTAATGGATTTAAACTATTACAAATGCTGATATTACAAAAGAGGTTGTTTAGATATTGTTGCTGTTTACTAATATTTAATAGAAAAAAAGAACATTAAATTTGAAATATGTTTTTGGATTAAATATCCACATGAGAACATTTTTCTTTAAATGTTTTAAAGATAAGAAAGTTTCATGAGATTAACTCTAGATTGATATTACCTTGGTCCAGTATTTTTTCCAAAACGATAAATTTGCAAGGTATAAATTCTTACATTTTAAGCATAAGGTATGTGGGTATAATTGCTTTCTTTACCCTGAATTCATATTAGCTACATGTCTACAAGATCACAATGAGAGAAAAGACATATCCAACACACAAAACTATAAATCATTCATTCATTTAATTTGAGTGTATTTTTAAAAAATATATTAAATAATCTTTTATATGTCAAAGGCAAATACTTGGGATTCAATTAATTCTTAATATTTCTATAAAAATTGCATTTCAAAATTAATTTGCATACTGACTTAAAGATAAAATCAGAAAGCTGGCAAATACACTATCCAAATTGCATTCCTGGACAAGAAGGGAATATTTTGAATTCCTAAATAACCCCTTTCTTAATTTTAAATAGACATCATTTTATAAAAAGTATGAATGTTACTGAAAGTCTGTTGCTAGGATGAATTATTCCAAACTGGTGGTTATTATCAGAAATGATTTATGACAAGTGCTCAGTCAAAATAAATGTAGTGACCACAGCAGGAGGTATTGCCTTGTGTGACTCTACAAAGAACCTTCTTTCTTTCATTAACTTCAACTTCTGGTTGCTATGGCATCCAGTGACAACCATAACTTTTAGAAATTATCACCATCTGCCCACGCCCCTTCTAAGGTTACACACAAGCCCACTCAAGCAGCCAAAATAACACATAAAATTTCCAAAAGCAATCTAAATGTTTGTTGTTTTCTTTTCTTTTTGTTTTTGTTTCAAGTATAGATACCTAAATATTTAATATTAAGACTGGAAAAATACATTTTTTTTAGTCTTTTTTTCCTTCCCTTCCTTCCTCCCTTCCTTCCTACTGGCTCACATACCCTGTTCTAAAAAACTAATCCTTCCTCCTTCTTTCCTTCCTTCCTTCTATCCTTCCTTCCTTTCTCTCACTTTCTTTCTTTTTCTTTCTTTCTCTCCTTCTTTCTCTTTTCTTCTTTTTCTCTCTTTCTCTCCTTCCTTTTCTTTCTCTCTCCCTCCCTCTCTCTCTTCCCCTTCCTTTCTTTCTGTCCTTCCCTCTCTCTCTCTCCTTCCCTTCCCTTCCTCCTTTCCTTCTTCCTTCACCCTTCCCTTCTTTCTTCCCTTCCCTCCTTCCTTCCCTCCTTCTTTCCTTTCTTTCTTTTGCCCAGACTTGAGTGTAGTGGTACCATCACAGCTCACTAGAACCTGGATCTCCCAGACTCAAGTGCTCCTCCTGCTTCAACCACCTCAGTAGCTGGGACTACAGGCACAGGCCACCACACCCAGCTCATTTTTTTTTTTTTATTTTTTTTTATTTTTTTTATTTTTGGTAGAGACTAAACCTTGCTATGTTGCCCAGGCTGGTCTGGAATTCCTAGCTTTAGGCAATCCTCCTGCCTCAGCCTCCGAAAGTGCTGAGATTCTAGGCCTGAAACCCCCGCCCAGCCTAACACTCCCTTTCTAATCCAGTTTATTCTCCTAATGATCCTCCATTTCTTCATTCTTCCTAGAACATGGCTGCTTAAGATCTTTTTCAGTATAATGCTTAATAAGCTTTTCGGGTCGAAACAGATAAAGAATAAAAGTAAAATGAGGAGAAAGACATAGTGATTGAAATAAACAAAATGATTAGATAATTTTGTTTATTTTAAAACAAATGAAAGATCATTAAGGTGAGTCAAATTGAAACTATCTGGTGTCTCTGTTCACTAAGCCAGGAAGTATACAATGTATTTCAGAAAGAGTTCTTTCAAAAATAATTTAATATTTTGACTTGGGACTTTGGAATATGACCTTCCTTTATTTAGAAACTCTATTTACTTACCCCAAAGTTGCTTGATGGTGTTAATTTGGTGAGGTGTTGCTATTTACATTTTGATGGTATCATCTCATTTAGTCATTGCTTTAGTAATGAAGTATTTATCATCTTCATCTTAAAAGATTAAATACTGGCAGACAATTTGGAACCAAATCTTCCCTATTATAATATGAATACAATCTAGAATACATTTTTTTCTCTTATAACTGTGAGTAACAACTGAGAGTCAACACAAGCTTACCAAATACAGAAAAATGATTATTAAAATGGTTATTTAAAAAGAAAATCAGAAACATGGTTCATTGAGAGGTTAATCATGTCAGAAAGACTCTGAGGTCTTTTTTTTATTTTACACTTGAGCTAAAAAACATGACAGGTTAAGATTCTCATATGTACTATAAAAGATTTTCCTATGTCATTCCCAAATCCCAAATTTTCTAAACAGAAATCTTTTTATCATTCAGTTAAATATAAATAAGGCTTAACAAAGTACTACCTATTTGATTTTTTTCAAATCTCACATTGGAATTGGAATATCAGGCAGTAGGATTCAGTTATGTGAAAAACATGACTAACCTAACAAATTGAAATAATGATACCTGCCTTGTAATGGGGCAATTTTCAGCTACTGATTTCATTTTTCTATATCTCTTTTTTCATAGCACAAAATTAGTATAAAAACAATTTCATGGAAATTTCAAGTATTTACTATTAAAAATCTTTGGTGGCTGGGTATGGTGGTTTATGACGGTAACCCCAGCACTTTGGGAGGTCAAGGCAGATGGATCACTTGAGTCCAAGAGTTCAAGACCTGACAGAGCAACATGAAGAAACTCCCATCTCTAGGAAAAAAAAAATACAAAAATTAACCAGGCATGGTGGCCTGTGCCTGTGGTTCCAGCCACTCAGAAGGCTGAGGTGGGAGGATCTCTTGAGCCCAGGAGGTCAAGGCTGAAGTGAGCAATGACTGAGCCACTGCACTACAGCCTAGATAACAGAGTGATACTCTGTCTTAAAAATAAAAATCCTGCCAGGCACAGTGGCTCATACCTGTAATTCCAACACTTCGGAAGGCTAAGGTGGGTGAATCATGAGGTCAGGAGATCAAGATCATCCTGATTAACACGGTGAAACCCCGTCTCTACTAAAAATACAAAAAAGTTAGCCAGGCATGGTGGCATGTTCCTATAATCCCAGCTGCTTGGGAGACTGAGGCAGGAGAATCACTTAAACCCTGGAGGCGGAGGTTGCAATGAGCCAAGATCACGCCACTGCACTCCAGCCTGGGAGACAGAGGGATACTCTGTCTCAAAATAAATAAATAAATAAATAATAAAAAAATAAAAATCCTTGGTTCCTTGCTGAAGAAAAATCTTAAATATATAAAATGAACAAATAGCTGAAATAGCTAAAAATTCAACTCAATGATTTCTGTTAATTATGCACAAAGGTGAATGAACTGTTTAGACATTATGGCAAAAATAAAGATGAGTTAGAGACAGTCATTCATGTCAAGAAGGTTCCACTCAAATATGAAATATAAGATAAGATTACTCCATTATTATATTAGAGCACACAGAAAGACAAATGTTACAAAGAAAAATAAAATACTGATATAAGAATTTGAAGAAAAACGCTCTTCTCATCTTGCCAGATTACCTTTATTGTATCAATTATAATACATGACATTTATATGTTCTTATGTGTATTTCCTCAATACACATATGAGAAAGAAAAAAACATTAATAAAAATATCATATATTATATAATTGTATCAGCAATATTTTAATTTGCTCATGAATCTGGCTCATTTCCTGATGAAACAATAAAGATGGGCAAACATATGTTTACACAAATGAAATGATTAATGAACCCATTCAGGTGGTAGAAATCAAATGAATTAATTTTGCTCTAGTACATTATAAAATTTGTTTAGGGTACGGAGCTTATGCAGTCAAGACTATTCTTATACATTTTCAAAATTCTAGAAGTAAACCTTCTTCAAATGGTTCTAATAGAAACATATTAGTTTGAGAAAAATTTCCAGACATTTCTATTCGATATGATTACTGTTTTTTGTTTGAATGCATGTCTATCAATTTCTGGAATGCTAAACAAGTTTAAAATCCAAAGACCAGGGTTTGAATAACCACTGACAGCTATCAGCTGACTGACCTTGAGAAAGTCACTGATTTTCTCTGAACTTTGATTCCTTAATAAGAAAATGGGAATAATAATTTCATATTTGATATTTGTGGTAGGATTAATTAAAATAACTTCTAGAATTGTGCTTAGTTAACCTTTTATTTTATTTTAAATAAAGAAAAGATGGTAATCCGAATGCAGTTTTGAAATAAATTATCTCAGTAACATTATCTTAGTGTGCACAAAATATAATTGATGTGTGTAAATATCAATGTAACCACCAGTATATATAAAAGCTATGACGTTGGCTGATTTTTAATATTTTTTGGCATAAGTGAGTGGCAGTCTTACCTGTTGGTGGAATTATCCCAGGAGACATGAGACCAGGGACAGAATGTGGCATGATGTGAGAGTTCTCTGGGGAGGTGACACTTTGAGTCCTCTTAGGAGGCCTTCCAGGTCTAGAACTGAAACAAACAAACAAAAAATTTTTACAATTAAGCTGTTGTCTTACACATCATTTCAAAGTTGTTTCAAGTGGTAACATGGACTGTAAATAAATTTGTTTCAAGGACGGTTGCTTTTGCAGTTAGATGTAATAGACTTCCATCACTAATTAGATTACATGCTGAATTCATTTTCCTCATTGAAGATCAGCCACTCCTGATGCATAATTCATAGCCTGCACCTCGTTACCTGCTTCTTCATATTAATATCTATACACAGTTTGAATTGCCTCGTTTGCATATGCTAAAGTTCTGCATGCAGCCTTCAGCACGAAAATTATGCACTAACTTGTAATAATTATTACAGTCAGCCTGCTATTGATTTATGAGACTTTTAAAAACCAAATATGTGTAGTACTTGTAATGAATGATATTTTAAGGTTCTTCAGGAAATTAAAAGGCAATGGCTGCCTAAGGAAATGTTCTGCTTGTTTGATTTAATACTACAGTTAGCTGGGAGGTGGAATGAAAGAGTGATTCAGACCTATAGCACATTTTTCGATGATATGTTTTATTACTTCGCACTGCTAGCCTGATATCTAGATGATAAATGACAATACATATCTAATGTGTGAAAAGGTCTTGCAATTTCTTTATTTTTTGTCATTTAAAAGATAAGTCAAGTTATCATTTAACCCTTATTCTATTTAAGTGAACATCCCCCACTAAGTGGCCTTACATTTAATATACTAAAATATATTTGAAAGGCTTAGGATTATTTGTAGGATATCATTAAGGGACTGCCAGTGTAGCACCTCATATCTACCTTTAGGATAAATAAAAATACTTTGTATTTGTGTTTTAGCAGTACTTGTACTTTACATGCCCACTGCAGAAGTTTAATTATTATAATTATAAAAACAGAGGTGGAGACAGTTATTTGCTATTATAAGGAAAACAACCTAAAGTATGTAATATTACAATTTTTGAAAACAAAGTTTTAGCAGCACTGTGTTTTCACTTTTTGCCTCTGTATCATAAATGTGCTTTTATGAAATGCTCTCCCATCATTTATCCAGCCAAAATGTGCTTAGATATACCAAAACTAACATACAGCCTCATGAATAAGCATTTTCATGTTTTGCCTTGGCTGAGATCCCTAGACTTATCAGAAGATTCAAAGATCCTATCTCTTTAATGTAGGTAGGTAATGTATGTGGTCATTGAACAAATAATTATTAAGTACCTGCTGTTTCAAAAGAGGTGCACTATGGAGTCTAATTTAGGAGAATGGGTTCTTAGACTTCAGAAGTTCCTATTCTTACCAAAGGGAAGAATCTGACACATAAACAACTATGATGCAAATTGTAATTTTGGGATGCTAAATCTTATGGGATGCTAAATCCCATAAGAAAGTTGCAATCTGAATACTAATTGGAAGTTAGGATGGTTGATGATACTCCCATGTCATGGGAAGGAAGAAGGCAGTGGGAACATTAGAAGAGAATTCTGAAGGAGAGTTAAACATGGAGAAGAAAAGAATAAAAGAAAATTACACTCCAGTGAGAATGTGAGAAAGAAATGAAAGCATGAAAAATGTATGGATATACAGGATTGTTTCCAATGAGCTGAAAACGAGTTAAATAGGAAGAGGAACAGTGATAGAAACCATCAGAGTTATTTCCTGGGGCTAGATCCTGGAGGGTGTTGGAAAAAGAGCAAGACTGTTTGCTTGTCTTTCTGTTTTGTTAACCAATAGGGATATTGTCATGCTTATCGTTCTTGAAGTATCTCTCAAGCTACTTTCTTTTGTTATTACTTTCTCATGATTGCTCATCATTCTCAGTTGGCTTTTTAACTCTTGTTACTTGTCTGTGGTCAATCACCAGCCCTCTGATAGTATCCATTTTCCTTGAGTGATCTCTTCTAGCAGCATCACTTAGATGCCAAGGTCTAAGGGCTAAATATATATCTACAGTCCTTATCTTTCTCCTGGGATTCAGACAGATTAATGCTTACGTGCTGGAAATCTCTGCTTGGATGTTCTATAATAATCTAAGACTCAGCTTGTCTAAATCTGAACTCAGCATCTGCCCCATTAATAAACCTACTTTGCTTTCCCCTGGTTCAGCGAAATGGAATCTAACTGACTAAGCCAAAAACGTAGGAGTCATTTCTGTCTTTTCCTTCTTTTGTATATTCAAAATATTGTTTTTCTGAGGATATCTTTCTAATCTATTTTCTCTTCTATGTCCCCACTCCTACCTTCCAGATTAATCCCTCATTTCTTATACATGGTTACAGCTTTCTAAACTCTTCCAAGACCCGCATTCAGCTTTGTCCCACTCCAGAGCCTAGAGTCCAGAGTGTAAACATGCTAATTCTCCAAGCTAATTCCAGAAGGATTTTTATAAAATGCAAATTTGACCTTGCTTTCCATTGGCTTAAAGATATCAATGGTTCCCTACTGGATTCACAATCCTTGACATGGCACCAAGGCCATTTCAATACTTTGTCCCTGCCTACTTTTCCAATTTCACCCTTTTATTCCTACATTCATTGCTTATATTTGGCCCTACTGAATTTCTTAACAGTTTCCTCAGTGACTCTGGTCACCTATTACACTGTCTTTAAAGATGCTGCCTCCTTTGCCATCAAAGCCCTTTTCTATGTCAGCCCATCCTCATTCCCGTTTTTCCTGACTAACCTGCCTAAACTTTATCACCCTTCTTAGGAACCACTTCTAATTAGTATTTTTCCTATGCTCTATGATAGCACATGGTGAACCTATAATTCTTCCTGCACTGATTGCAATAATCGGATTATTTGTTTATCTCCCACAGCTACATGACAGAAATTGCACAAAATATGTCTGTGTGTCCTTAAAATGTATCTCAGTGTCTGCTACACTATATGTAGGGAAAAAAAATTAACACTATTTCTAAAGCCATTTTCCCCAAATTCCTCAAGTATCCTACCTTATCAATTCCAGGGGTCATAAAGTTTGCAAGAAATGGAAAGTCAGGCATAAAAAGAGTTTGAAACTCTAAGTCTAAACATAATACTAAATATACATTTCAAGCCCAGAAAAAAAAAGAATAGAGGTTTGGGGACATCTCAAGCAAGATGCTACAGAAAAAGGGGGAAAGAAAAAGGAAGTTAAAAGATTTGAAATGTATAGCCCTTTAACTTGTTTTGCTTTTAAACAAAATCAGACTACTTAGGAGTACTTTATTACTCTGGCCACAGGAATTGTCCCCATAGCCCTCACTCGGGAAGTAGAAGTGAGACTACTAAGTAGGAACACTTTAATTCACGCTGTGATTAGAATAGACTCCATGGGCTCCTTTCACCACAGACATCTCCTGCCCAATCTATCACATTGCCTCAGATTCCACCAATAGAGATTTATTGCTTTCAGTCTTTAAGCTTTAAGTTCTTTTAAAACCTTTCATTAAAATGCAAATACTCTTGATGGTGGCAACATCCTAAAGCCATCAACTAAGGTCTTGAGATACCTATGCAAAGAATGAAAGGGACTGAAAGAAAATATTTGTAGGGACAAGTAAATCACTTACTCTTTTGCCTAAGAACAGGACAACTAAGAATCTCTCCTTGGAGTTATTCCCAACTTCTTGGCTGAGGAGAAGCTAGAAATTTTATTTATTAACAAGACTTTCCTCTTTCCCTTCATGACCTCCAGTTAGGTCCCCTTTTTGACAGGCTTGATATTTTATCCTTACTGCAATCCTGGTCACTAATTCTTAGGGGATTTGAAGACTTCAGGGAAGATAACTGTAAAATAATTGAATGTTTCATTTCTTTCAAAGGCATTTTAGGGAACTCCAAGACAACATGAATAATACTGTGGCCAAAATCACAGATTTTATTGCCTGGATTGATCCAGCTGTGCTGCTGTCTCTACCAATTTACTAGAAGGTGTAGACTTGATCAAGCTAGCTAACTTCTCAGAAAACTTGATTAAATCAGGATTTCTTTAAGAAGTGTTTTGTATGCTTTGTTAGAAATAAGTTATTCTTAAAAAGAAAATACTTAGAAGAGCAAAAACTTAACTGAAAAGAGGAAGCAAAACAATGGGAAAAAAAGCACGTTCTTTTAGAATGGTCAATTGCCTCAAAAGCAGCCACTATCAACCCATCATCTTCTATACCAGTGACCTATTTCTATCCCAGAGGATTCAAGCAAGCTGAGCTCTCCTAGCTCTAATCAAACAAAGACCTCACTTAAATAATTATACTTAATAGCTTGAATAAAATCACAATTTATGATTTTGGTAATTGTTTTTGTCAGCTTCATGCATTAGACATAGTACAGCTTTTAGTATTCTCAAACGTCTGCATTAAAAAAGGAAAGCAATAGCTTAGAGATATCCACATCCACATTTAATACCCCAAATACTAGGGAACTCACCCAAACACACTTTCTCCTGCAGTTCTAAATAAAAAGCTTACCTATCCATTCCCATGCCCCACCCCCTGCCGCTCCTGCCACACACAGACAGATCACCAGGGGGTCTTTTTTCCTTAGTTTATAACACTAAATCAATCTCATGCTAATTTCAGTGTCTCTCCTACAACTGTATAATGTTTACTAACTCTTCCAGGTCCATTTGTTGATTTTATTTAAGTTGAAGTCAAAATTGAACTTAACAAAAGTGGTAGTAATTAAGAAGTTTAGTGCATCAAAAGAGTGAGAGATGTTAGAGAGAGAACTTTATAGAATTTTAAATATCCAATCTTCTCTGTAGACATCATTTTTTGTTAATCTCTTCAGTAGTTTTTGAGAAATTAAGCTCAATTATCTTTCTCAGAGTTGAGGCAGAGAAAAAAAATAAAATTCTAGAAAAAAAAAAACCTGTGGCATCTTCACATTGGAAAATGTGAAAGTAGCTACCCAGCAGAAATTTTAATTCCAAATCTTACCTGCCTGGAGAAAGGAAAGAAAAGTTCCATTCAACCATTCATTCATTCATTTACCCAAGAGAAAAGAACTACTGTATACAAGCACAGGGCTAGACGTTAGAGTTTCAATAATAAAGACACAAGTCCTTCTTTGAGAAGGATGATAAAATTAAATAGTCTGTGGGGTAAGTGCAACAGAAAGATACATGGCAGCAAATGAGCACTGAGATTAGTCCTGGGACACAAGCATTCAGGAGCAAAAGCAACTTGCTCTGCTAATCTATAAGAGTTCATTTGCCCTCTCCAATCTATTTACCCAAGGAAAGCTCCAACTCTGTGTTTATATTCTGCATATTTTTTTCTAGTAAACTGCTCCTACAAAAGCAAGAGATTCGTGAATTTTATGTATACATATGTTTATATTATACATTATATATACATATAAATAATTTATTTCTGATTGGAAAGTTACAATTTGCTTAATGATTTGCATACCCACTTGAACATTATGGAAAAATGAAGAGCCATGTTTATAAGTTTATGATAACATAGGAGAATGCTTACGTTCTAAGTAACATATTAATTACGTTCTAAGTAACATAATATGAAGGGCATATTAGAGCACAAGAAAGATAGAGAAATCAAATAAAGCCGGCAATAAATACACAGAAAAAAGACTGAAAGGAAATGTACTAACATATTGAGTGCTTATCTTTGAATCTCTGAATGAAGAATCACATTTTTTTACCTTTGGAGGTTTTAGTTTCTCTGTCATTAACATACATTATGTTTAAAATATAAAAACAAACTTTTTTTTTTGACACAAGGTTTCATTCTGTTGCTCAGGCTAGAGTGCAGTGGTGTGATCACAGCTCACTGCATCCTTGACCTCGTTGGGCTCAGATGATCCTTCCACCTCAGCCTCCTGTGTAGCTGGGACTACATGCGCACACCACTATGTCCAGCTAATTTTTGTATTTTTTGTAAAAACAGAGTTTCACCATATTGCCCAGGCTGATCTCGAACTCCTGGACTCAAACTATCCACCTGCCTCAGCCTCCCAAAGCACTGGAATTACAGCTGTGAGCCACCACACCACAACATAAAACAAACTTTTAAAACTAATTTGACTTCAACAACTTAGATCATATTTTTGGGAGACTTCACTGTGGACAAATCATGACCTTGGATAAACTTTATTAGTGCCTGAAGTTTACCTCTATCTCCTATCATTAACCACATACAATTGATCTTTTAATCTTTCTTTCCTTTCCAATTGAGTTCTAAAATATCTGCTAAAAACCAGATCATTATAAGTAAAAATGTCCTTGTGATAACTATAAGTCTAAAATATGAAAAGTACATATAATCACTGACATCGTCCAGATTAAATAAACCTCAAGAAATAGAACCTTCAACACAAAAGGATATAAAAGACTTCCTAACATTAATGTAGGTATATCTATATTTCACCAGAAGAAGACGCTGATTTGTAATCCTCAGTTTATCAATGCATAGTTTTCCCTTAGAAAGATGTTGTTAACTTGCTAGTTGAACTTTTTCCTTTTTCAGTTTCCTGAACGGCAACAATCCAAATAATCCAGAAGCTATGTGATTAACATTGTTTTCTCTTCTGGAAGTTTTTTCCTATTGCTGGTAAAGCTTTGAGGGATACACTTTTAAAAATGGTAACTAATGTGAACATGTTTTCATTCTCACATTCCACATTTGTTTGGACTTTTAGTGTTCTCTGTGTAGATGTGTGTCCCAGTCATGTGCACTTCTCAGTACAACCAGACTATGAACTAATGCCTCAAACAGATTACTTTCCTACACTCACCAAAATACAGAGGTCCAGTGGACAACTGGAGAGTACTTTCAGCTTACTGGCTCACAAGCACAAAAGCACTCTCTCAACGATTTACGTGGCTGGAAATTCAGTACACTAATTGAACAAATACATACACAACTACGTAAAATAAAAATGTTCTATGAGGGATATAAAGTAAATTTTAATTAAAAGGTTCTGTATTCAAATTAAACTACTAAGCATACATATGTTTTGTGGAAGAACTTGACAGATTCCTGAAGCTTTCAATATTTTTGTTTACTGGGGCAAGTTTTCAGAGTTTTCACTGTGTTAATATGCATTACAAATCTCCAAGAATGTGGTAACATAGACATTTATTAAACTTAGTTCATCATGAAACCTGTTATTTCTAGGGAGTCTGTTTGTTTAAAGACTTGCGTTCTAAACAAATGTGATACACTCAATGGTAAAATTTACATTCGAATTATGAAAATTCCTCATCTCTCAACAGTACCAAACCATATTCTATATGTCATAGGGCACATGAAAATTATTTTCCAACAATCAGGAAAACAGCAATTCACATATTCCACGAGATGCCAGAATGGGGGATTTACCCTTATATCCTACCAATATGTCCTGAAAATTTTGGTTACCATTACCTAGTAATATTACTGCATACGTATTTGACCAAATTCGGTCCTTAAAGTTAAATACTGAACAATGTAATAAATAATTGAGTCAAAGGGAAAGGTTTACAAAGCAGGTAGTCGTCTAACTTGAAACTTTTTTTCTCTCTGTCACCCAGGCTGGAGTGCAGTGGCGCAATCTCAGCTCACTGCAAACTCCACCCCTGCAGTTCAAGCAATTCTCCTGCCTCAGCCTCCCGAGTAGCTGGGATTACAGGTGCCTGCCACTGCGCCCGGCTAGAAACATTTTTACTCTCTAGCAGAAGAAACGCAAGACCTCATCATTACCAAAAAAATTAGTATCAGTAAACTAAAAGCATCATTAACAAAAAATAAACAGAAAGTGAAAATAAGCTACTCTGGTGAGGATAAATTATTGTGGCCTCTGACCTCAAAAGTCACACTGTCTACAACTAAAACAGTATAAGAAATTTATTTAATACAAAACCTGTTTCAAAAGCCAAAGACAAAATATCTGAAGTCTCCAGCTCAGTTGGAGCTACTACATATTGAATAAGGAATTACCCCAAAGAAAGAATTAAAACATATTGGAAAGTAGTAAGCCACTCTTAAGCATTTGTATGTATATTAAGCCTTAATAATTAATGACAGACTAAAATATTAAAGAGAGTTCCTGTCATAGGTTATATACTTGGGATAATCTCGCCCTCGCCCCTAAAGCTTCCAAGTCCTCTTCTCCTTTTTTAGAATATACATGAAGTCTAAGTTAAGAAGATTTTTAAAAACCCATTATATATATTAGTTATACTAATCTTAGAATATATTAATTATTATATTAAACTTAGTTTAAGATCTTTTAACGTAATGAATATATGTTTTTAGCTTAACCTTTATCAGATCAGGGAGATGGATATATTCTTGCCTCAAATGGAATTCTTTTACATCAATGATAAATGTCTCTTTATAAAGTGTTTCAAGTGACTTAACATTTAATAAGTAAATGAATATATTCCTAAAATAAGTATATTTTGTGAGACTGAAAAGCTGTTCAATGCAACTTAAAGTTTTAAAGAGACACACAATTTAATACTATTTTTTTTTTACCTTTCTATAGCATACATTATACATCTACATATATGATTTCTCCCAGAGTTCATACCATTCACAAATTTCATTTAGTGGCATGTTTGTCTGGAAAGCTAAATATTTTAACTTTTTAATCACCTTAAAATTTTCTTTTCTTCCCATAAGCCTTCCAGGCCACAGATGATTCTACTCACAACACCTCTCTTTTACATTTATGTACAAAAGCTTACTAGAATCCCCTAAAGAACAAATTCTGAAATTCCTATAAACAATTGTAAGTGGGCTTCTTGAAGTTTGGGGAAAAAAATTAATACTTTATTGGATTCTTTCTCAAAGCTCCTGTCATACCTCATAACCATATTCTACAAAATTTAAATTTAATATTAAAACATATTCCAAGCCTGGGTGTGGTGGCTCACGCCTATAATCCCAGAACTGTGGGAAGCCAAGGCAGGAGGATTGCTTGAGCTCAGGAGTTAAAGGCCAGCCTGGATAAGATAGAGAGATCCCATCTCTACAAAAAGTTTACGAATTAGCTGTGCATGGTGGCGCATGCCTGTGTAGTCCCAGCTACTCAGGAGGCTGAGGCAAGAGGATCCCTTGAGCCCAGGAATTTGAGGCGGTTTTGAGCTGTGATCAACCACTGCACTCCAGCCTGGATGACAAAATGAGACACCATGTAATATCTAAATCAATCTTTTACATCAACTATGAACTCCATAATCACAAATAAAAATGTTCTCTTTTTTAATTTTTCAATTTAATTTCAAATGACAAGATATTCTCAGCATTTACTATTGGCTACATTTTGTTTAAGCCAAAAGCAGTGCATTCAGTCTTTTATTTCAATGGTACATACCAAGAACCTGTGAATGTGCAGTGGAAATGGTTGACTATCATTTTGTTTTTGCAGGCTATCGTTAATTTGGTGCCAGTATGCACCCATTGCTCCAATCACAAGATAATATCCAACTTTCCTCTGTAGGGGATGCCATTTCCAACACTCTGAAGACTGCTTTTTCAAATATTTTCATTTTATTTTGGAATAGTGAATAAAATAATAAAACAATTACAGTTATATTATCTACCACCAGGCATTGTGCTAAATTCACTATGTGATCTAACTCTTAATACTTGTGACAAACTTTTGAGATAAGTACTATTATCATCCTTATTTTTCTGAAGAGACACTGAGACACCAGAAAGTAAAAGTAAAATGACTTACCTAATGTCATATATATTAAAAGTAACAGAGCCAGGTTGTGAGTCATGGCAATCTGGCTTTAGAGGCCAACCCCTGAGCACCATGTAATACTGACACTAGCAGATTTGCATGTTAATGCAGTCAGCAAACATTAATTGAACATGTCCATGTACCTGACCTTCTAATACATGGTGCAATTATCAATAAGATATAGTTCCTTCCCTCAAGTAGCTCATGGTTTATTTTGGGAAATACATCAATACACAGAGAATTACTCTAAACCATATTAAATTACTGTAGTAAATGTTGCAGAGCATGGCTGTTGGGACAAAATCCTGCAGGTGCTTCAGGAAAGATGACGTGTGAGCAAGCAGGAGTTTGTCAACTGGAGACGAGGGGCTGTTAAGTAAGGAAACAGCCATAGAGGTATATCTCTCCCTTACACACACACACACACACACACACACACACACACTTCTTTTTTTTTTTTTTTTTTT
>PVKV010026613.1:0-27679 GCA_004027835.1 Alouatta palliata
AGATCGAGACCATCCTGGTCAACATGGTGAAACCCCGTCTCTACTAAAAATACAAAAATTAGCTGGGCATGGTGGCACGTGCCTGTAGTCCCAGCTACTTGGGAGGCTGAGGCAGGAGAATTGCTTGAACCCAGGAGGCGGAGGTTGTGGTGAGCTGAGATCGCGCCATTGCACTCCAGCCTGGGTAACAAGAGCGAAAGTCCATCTCAAAAAAAAAAAAAAAAAAAAAAAAAAAAGATCAACCATAGTAGGTGAGTCCTGAGTACAGAGATAACGCTAGAGAGAAATTTGGGATTATAAGGTCCTAGAGGTCAAGATTTTGGTTTTGCTGAGGGCCTTCATTTACATTCCTGAGCTGGTAGCAAACAGAACCAGGAGCAAATAAGGAAGGCCCTGAGGATAAACGGTGTGAAGGTTACTGGACAAGCCAAGTGAGAGGAAAGATATGCAAGATTTTGGTTGCAGTAAGTACGTAAAGGTAGACTAAAAAGGTCACATTCTTACACATTTACTTGGAATCCAAAATGTCAAAGCTCCACTATTAGAACCAAGTATTATGTAAATATTTGAATTCTACAGGGAAAGCAAAAATATCATTAGTTAATTCAACATTTATTGTGGCCAGGCACAGTGGCTCACACCTGTAATCCCAGCACTCTGAGAAGCCCAGGCAGCTGGATCTCTTGAGACCAGGAGTTCGAGACCAGCCTGGGCAACATGGCAAAACCCTGTCTCTACTAAAATTAACGGGGCGTGGTGGCAAGTACCTCTAGTCTAAGCTACCTGGAAGGCTGAAGTGGAAGGGATCACTTAAACCTGAGAAGTCGAGGCTGCAGTGAGCCATGTTTGTGCCACTGCACTCTAGCCTGGGTAATGGGAGTGAGACCCTGTCTCAAAATAAACAAAATATTTATTGTATACTGTAAGTCATATTTTGTAAAAGAACCTAGAAAATCACTGTCATGAAAATATCTTCAGAAGATTCCTTATTTTTCTGGAATGTTTGCCAAAAAAATTCTGTACTTGATTCAAATTAATCTAGAGAATGGTGGGGAGGAAAGTAAATGAGAGTACAGATGAAACAAGACTTGCCATGAGCTGGTAACTGTTATTGCTGAGTGATGAACAGAAATATATAAGAAGAAATATATATTCTGGATCTAATAAAATAACAGTTTTCATTTTAATCTTCTTTTTTAGCTTTTTGTTTCATGAATTTGTGAAAGATTGATAAATTATACTTAATTTGTTTAATCATTTTTATCATTCAAATACATGTATCAGAGCTTGTAGTCAGCCTAAGATAACTAGTCTCTTAGCACAGTCTCTCACCCCATTTATCATTCACACTACACACCACCTCCACATGGTTCATTAGCCTCTGTCTGAACATCTCCAGTGATGGGTAAACTTAAGTTCAGGTCAAAGTTCATTTTTAAGTGAGTGCTAACTGTGGGAATGTTTTTCATTATACATTATTCTTCTGCCTCCCAAAGCGTTGGGATTACAGGCATGAGCCACAGCGCCTAGACTGGACATAATCCTTATACATTTTTGTCTTGATTGCTCTGAGAGAGCTTTAAAATAATAATAATAATCATAAACAATTATTTCACAGTTTCTTACCTTCAGGTAAATGTACTAAGTGATTTCTTCTTACATTAAGGTCTCTCAAGGCCTCCAGGTTACCAATTTGGGAAGGGATAGTTTGAATTTCATTGCAGCTCACATCCTATTTTGAAAAAATACAAAATAAAGATTATCCTAACATTACAAACTTGTCTGCTTTAAACTGTCTAGAAAATTAGATATGTTTGGTAGACCTTCTGGTATCTTACTTAATAGCTTAATTCAATGGTTCTGAAAAGAGACTACCTATAGATTCCAAGATTAATAAATTCAGAATACCATAATTCCGAGATCAGCCAAAATAATCTGTAAACCCATAATTATGTGTAACAGAGGGAAGCTGCCTAGGTTAATAAAACCTCTAAGCTGCCACATTAAAACTTAAAATTCTTCCAATATGACTAAAAGAAAATAATACATTTACTATTTAGAAATGACTGCTTGCTGCCAGGTGTGGAGGCTCACGCCTGTAATTCCAGCACTTTGGGAAGCCAAGGTGAGTGGATGGCTTGAGCCCAGGAGTTTCAGACCAGCCTGGGCAACATGGTAAGGCCTCGTCTCTATTTTCTTTTTTAAAAACAGCAAAAATAATTTAAAAAGACTGCTTGCCAAAATTTTCAATAAGTTTCAAACACTGTTTTTAAATTTTCTCAAAATACGCTTATAGAAAATATTATTTTTACTTTTCCTACCAATTAATAAATAGAATCAGAAGCTAGACTTTTTTTTTTTTTTTTTTTTTTTTTTGAGGCAGAGTCTTGCTGGTGTCGCCTGATTTTGGCTCACTGCAAGCTCCACCTCCCGGGTTCCAGCAATTCTCCTGCTCCAGCCTCCCGAGTAGCTGAGACTGATTACAGGCACGTGCCACCATGCCCAGCTAATTTTTGTATTTTCGGTAGAGACAGGGTTTCACCATGTTGGCGAGGCTGGTCTGGAACTCCTGACCTCAGGTGATTCACCTGCCTCAGCCTCCCAAAGTATTGGGATTACAGGCGTGAGCCACCGCACAGGGCCAGAAGCTAGATTTCTTAGTCCAATGCTCTAGGCATTAAAAGGGTTCTAAAAGAAGTTGAAAGGATACAGGATCAAATCCTAGCTAGAAAAAAAAAAGCTGAAAGGATAGAAAAATTGAGTCTGAGCCAAAAGGTAATATCAATGTATAATCTCTCAGAAAACACGTATGCTGAAAACAGCAGTTTGCTTTCACTTAATGAAGAGGAAAAAAAGAAAGAGGCAATAAGGATGTTGCTGAAAGACCATCAGATGGGAATGGAGAGCTTCAGGGACACTTTTTTTTTTTTTTTTTTTGAGACAGAGTCTCACTTTGTCACTCAGGCTGCAGTGCAGTGGTGCAATCTCGGCTCACTGTAACCTCTGCCTTCTGGGTTCAAGCGATTCTCCTGCCTCAGCTTCCCAAGTAGCTGGGATTACAGGTACGTGCCACCAGACCCGGCCAATTTTTGTATTTTTAGTAGAGACAGGGTTTCACCATGTTGGCCAGGCTGGTCTTGAACTCCTGACCTCAGGTGATCTGCCCACCTCAGCCTCCCAAAGTGCTAGGATTACAGGCATGAGCCACTACACCCAGCCAGGACACTAATTCTTATTCTGCCACAAGTTCCTTATATGACTGAGGACATCAATTAACCTCTTTTGTAGAAAACGAAAAGCAACTTCTGTAACACATACCTATCTTTTAAGTATTTAGAACTGAATAAGTAGAAACGAAAAGTTTAAATGATTTGAAAATAAGACTTTGAAATATAGTTTACTTCTAGTACATGTTTTTAACCCAAGTTCTGAAGAAATGCTGATAAACATTCATTCTGATACTTATTTCCTAGGACTAACTGGCTCCAAAGTAGTGATCTAGAATCTAGACTCTAGTTTTAATATATTTGTGCATTTTCACATGGAACCTCTTAATCTACCTGGAAAAAATGATCCAACTATATTCCATATGTAGTAATTTTTTATTTATGATAATTATTTATTAATAAACCCACATGTAACCATACCCCTAAATCCTAATGGACAATTATAATTGTATTTGACCACTTCAGAACAAGTTAAGGTAGTCTGGTTTCAAATACTACTTCTGTATATAATCTTAGGCAAATTATTTAACCTATTTGAGTGCAAGCTTCTCAGCTATAAAATGAAAATCATTTTAGTAATCAATTCATGATACCATTATACTGATTGAGAAAATTGTTATTCCCATGCTCTGAAGATACTCAAGAAGTGATTTTATTTTATTTTTGTTCTATTTATGTATTTTTAAGACAGTGTTTCACGATGTTGGCGACGATAGTCTCGAACGCCTGATCTCAGGTGATCCACCCGCCTTGGCCTCCCAAAGTGCTAGGATTATAGGCGTGAACCACCACGCCTGGCCAGAAGTGATTTCATTTACAAAGAGTGGTAGAAGGATACAATTAAGTATCTTAGAAAATACATGACAATGAAGTATATTTCACTTTATAGAATGGGAAATAGGTTCTAAAGATATAATGTAAGGCAAAAAAATAAACCTGACCTTTGTAATGCCACTATCCAATAGGAGCTAATAAAAAATCAGAATATTGATGACACAAATAAATTTAGTTTGAAAAATTCAAATATATTAACATTTCAAAAATTTAATGACATAGAAATCATTTAATATTGGCTAGAACATAATTCTAATGACCTTTTCCCATCTGTGTGGGCCTATTAGGCTTGAACTTTCAGTTATTTCTTAATTCTGTATGTCAACCACTTGAGTACTGAAAATTCAGTAAATGATTCATTACCAATACTAGAAAATCAGTCAAAAACATATCTTAATAATCAATCTTTGCCATATAAAAGAGTATGGTATGACTTTGGATACACCTCTCTCTCCAAAGTTTCACACACACACACACACACGTTGGACGATAAAAATTATTAACTTACAAGTTCCATCAAATGTCTGAGGTGCCCAATTTCTTCTGGAAGTGACACCAATTTGTTATTACTAGCAATTAAGACTTTCAATGGTAAATTACACAGGTGTACCGGCAATGTTGACAGTTGGTTCCGACTAAATGGGTAAGTAGAAAGAGAGAAGAATCAGAGTCCACGACTGAAGGAAAGTTTTCCATCTTTCTCATTCTATATTCAGTAAAATAATAAACATGAGTCCTGCAAGAAACAAACAGCGTATTGGAGTTCTAGCCTTCATTTTATTGGTGGTCAGCTCTGCGGCTGAACTTAATCTGCATCTTATAAAGACTCCTCATCTGTAAACTGAAGATCTTAGTGTCTCCCTACTTATCTGCCAGGGCTCTTGCACAATAAAACTCCTTTGTAAATAATTAAGTACTATATAAACACAGTATCATTTTATTAAAGTTTATGTAGGAAAAGATTTTTCTGAAGGTGGATAATATCATCTTCCTTCCTTCTAAAGAAGAGTTATAAACAAAACTTGTAATCTACTTCCCTCATCATTACAGTATTACAATCAAATGCACACAAATGATTAAAATCTAGCTCTATGGGAAAAAAGCAGTAAGCTGTGATTTCACAGATCATACCAACTAAATTACAGGTAAGTAATTTTTACTTACACAAAAACATGCAAACCAGAACTAAAAGTAAAATAATAAAACACATCTATCAAGACAAAAATAAATTAGATTTCTATGTATGTAGATTTAACCTCTTAATCCTTAGGACCAATTCTCTCTCCATTTTTAAGATCTTTTCCTAAGATCATGAGCCTTTAAAACTTTTTAGTCCAATAACAATTCCACTCCCAGACATCTATCTTAAGGAAAAACTAAACATTTACATACAAAATTCTCTACTATTATTATTTTTATCATGGTGAAAAACTAGAAGAAACTAAAGATCCCAGAGGAAAAGTATTTTCAATAGTATGTAAACTGTACAACAAAATAATTACGTACAAAAGTTTTAAAGAATGTTTCATGACAAGGGGAAAACTCATTTAAAAATTTGACTAAAAGCCTTGAAAAACAGAAGGAAAAGATCACTTATAAAATTCAGATACATTTTGATCAATTTCCTTTATACTTTTCCACATCTACACATTATCTTCAATGAACATCTGCAAATTTTACAGTGAAATAAAACAACAAGAGTTATTTTAAGATGTGAAAATGGAGTAGACAAGATGAATAAATGCACTTATATCTCCAGAACTTAATATGCAAACATGGTCACAAGAAACAAAGTAATTTCAGATCTACTATGCTTATTTGATGAAGCAAATTAGAAGGCGTAATCGGAGAAGCACTGCCACAAGACTGCTGCAAGCCCATCAGGCAAATGACTAGTAAGATCTGTTAATTACAGGCATCTCCAACTAACAACAGCTGACTTACAATGGCTTCATGATGGTGAGAAAGCAATACACATTCAGGAGAGACCATACTTTAGTAGAGTATCTAATAAATTATATGAGCTATGGAATACTTTATTATAAAATAGGCCTTGTGTTAGATGATTTTGCCCAGCTGTAGCCTAATGTTAGTGTTTTCAGCACATTTAAAGTAGGCTAGGCTTATGTGGGAAATGCATTTTCAACTTAGATGGGTTTGCTGGGATGCAACCCCACTGTAAGTCAGGAAGCATCTGTATTGCAAAGCCAAAGATAGAGAAACTGGAGGGACAGGAAATACTGTTAATATATCCTAAGAGTACATATAGAAACTCCTGATATGATTAGATAACATATACACAGGTAAATATTTTAGTGAGAGGGGAAGATTGAAAAGACCACATAAGATCAAAAATTTAAAATAAGAAAACAATATTCTTACCTAATATTTAAGAACGTTAGAGCTTGTAGGTTTAGAATTGCCTCTGGAATATACCGAATACAATTTTGGTACAAGTTGAGATTTTCAAGAGAAACAAAGTGACATGCTTCTATAGGAATTTCTGAAAGGCGATTTCGTGACAGGTCTAAAAGAAACATTAAATTAGGTTTAAAATCAGTCCTTGGAACTTATTTTATTGAAATGTTTTGATTTTCCACATATGCTAAAAAAGGAAACGATTACTCTTTAAAAGTAATACAACTTCTAAGGCATATCTGCTTACAAATTATATCAAAGATTGTATCAGTCAGTTTCAAATATCCTAAAATAAATAGATTCCTAAACTCCACCTTCCTAAAGGCACAGAAAACATGCTGAGGTTTCTGAAAAGCAAAACAAAAAATACTGTCCCTTTATTTATCAAGGATGATCAAGGTCAGGTCAAAAGCACTCAGGAACCATCTCTGCTCGCAAAGATGAGGCAATCTGAGCTTTGGTAAAGATGACTGCAATAGACTGAAATTTATCAGATATATTGAACTCCATAAGTTTATGACACACACCCAAAAAAGATGACAGAGAACTAATACGTTATCTTGTACACTGGTGATACGGTTTTGCTGCGTCCCCATCCAAATCTCAACTTGAACTGTCAGAATTCCCACATGCTGTGAGAGGGACCCAGTGGGGAGGTAACTGAATCATGGAGGTCGGTCTTTCCTGTGTTATTCTTGTGATAGTGAGTAAGTTCACAAGATCTTATGGGTTAATCAGAGGTTTCCACTTTTGCATCCTCCTCATTTTCTCTTGCCACCGCTGTGTAAGTGCCTTTTACTTTCCGCCATGATTCTGAGGCCTCCCCAGACATGTGGAACTGTAAGTCCAATTAAACCTCTTTATTCCCAGTTTCAGGTATGTCTTTATCAGCAACATGAAAACTAATACAATTGAAGGAAAAATCAAACATTTGAGAAAATTAAGAGGAAAAATCAAACATTTATCCTACCTTCCCTATATAAACGTATCATTGTAACGGCCAGGCACATTGGCTCACGCCTGTAACCCCAGCACTTTGGGAGGCCGAGGCAGGTGGATCATGAGGTCAGGGGTTCAACACCAGCCTGGCCAACATGGTGAAACCCTGTCTTTACTAAAAATACAAAAATTAGCTGGGCGTGGTGGCAGGCACCTCAGTCTCTACTCTGGAGACTGAGGCAGGAGAATTGTTTGAATCCGGAAGGCAGAGATTGCAGTGAGCCGAGACCGTGCCACTGCACGCCAGTCTGGGTGACAGAGCAAGATACTGTCTCAAAAAAAAAAAAAAATAATAATAATAATAATAATAAAATAAAAAGTATCACTGAGTAAACAATAGATGAATGGGAGCATCTCTCCATAAAAGTATTCTAGGTATGAATAAAAAAAGAATGATAGAATATCACAATTTTGAAACCCCTATGAATTAATGGATCTACAATTGAACATCAATGGTTGTTATCTTTAAAAAAAGACAATCAGAAATTATGTGCCTCAGGTCAGGCACAGTGGCTCACACCTGTAATCCCAGCACTCTGAGAAGCCAGGTGGGATCACTTGAGGTCAGGAGTTTGAGACCAGTCTGGCCAACAAGGTGAAACACCATCTCTACTAAAAATACAAAAACTGGCCAGGCGTGGTAGCAGGTGCCTGTAATCCCAGCTACTCAGGAGGCTGAGGCAGGAGTATCGCTTGAACCCGGGAGACGGAGGTTGCAGTGAGCTGAGTTCGCGCCACTGCACTCCAGCCTATGTGAAGGAGTAAGACTCAGTCTCAAAAAAGAAAAAGAGAATACCGTATGTGTATTATTTGGTGACCTTCATTCAGCTTCTGAGATGGAATCCTGTAGTTGCATATTGCAATAGTTCCGTCATTACCACTGTCTTTGTAGTATATTACTATATGAATATGCCACAACTTATTTAACCCATTCTACTAATGATGAACATTTTAATTACACACTGATCTAGATATATATCTACAAGTGAAAATACTATGTAATAACATGTTTCTTCAACTTCACAAGAGAATGCCAAACTGTTTTCTGAAGTGGCTGTACCAATTTACAAATCTAACAGCAGTGTACAAAGAGTTCCTGTGGCTTTCTTCATTTCCTTGCCAACACTTGTTATTGTGAGATGTTTTAATATTTGTACAGTGGCATCTCACTGTGACTTTAATTTTTATTGGCCTTCTAGATTTCCTTTCTTGTGAAGTGCCTGCCCTAGTCTTTCAGTCTGTAGGACATATTTATAAGTTTTGAATACGAGTCCATTGTCATTTATATATGGTACAAATATCTTCTTCCACTTTGTGGTTTAAGTTTCTCTTCATGGTACCTTCTATGAAAGCCTTTACTTTTTTTCTTTCTCTTTACTTGAATTCAAATATACTCCAAGAGAAAGCCACTACTTTTTTTTTTTTTAATTAGTCAATGTTCTGCTGAAGAAAACCTTTTAATTGAGTAAAATTTTTATTTCCTTTATGGTTAGTTGTTTTTGTGGTTTTAAAATAAACGTTTCTTTACCTCAATGTCATAAAGATAGTCTCTTCTAAAACTTTTACTGCATTTAATTTATCAGGAATTAACTTTCTAGTATAATTTTCATGAAGCAGAAGGCCAATTTCCCTGTTTTCCACAGGGATACCCACTTGTGCCAGTGACAGTCATTTAAAAGAGCATCTTTTTTCCCACTATTTCCCTATTACACTTTTGTTGTACATCAGTGCTTATATTTGCACCGGCCTGTTTAGGAGCTCTCTAATTGGTTCTATTGCTCTATTTATCTACCCTTATGTCAGTACTAAACAATCTTAATTACTATAGTTTTACAGTAATTTTTGATAGCTAGTAAATCAAGCAGTACTACCTCACTGTAGTTCTCAATAAACTGTGTCTTGGCTTTCTAGATTTTTTGCATTTCCCTATAAATTTTAGAATGAATTTAAGTATCACAAAAATATTTTAAGTATCACAATATATTAAGTATCACAAGAATACTTAATATTTTGTCAGTGATCTCTGCTGCCTTACCTTGCAATACCTAAAAGCCCATGGTGGGGAGAATAAAGGAGTGCTGTATTCAGGGTTTTAGAGTTTCAGAGTGCTTTACTGTTAGCGATTTGATATCATTTTGACATCAGGTACCCAATGAATTAGGATATTACTTTGACACATAAAGCCTGGCACATAGTGGGAACTCAATATATATTTGTTATATCTTTTTAAGAACACTATTTTTTCACCTAAAAGGAGTTTTTGCAATTTTAAAATAGAAACCTTTAGGTAACTTATGCCAGGTGTTTCATGGGTCATTTTTATGAGCTCAAAATTCTTTTTATTGATAGCTGTACCTTTGTACAGCATATACATATACCTATGCTATCAAAATGAAAACACTGTTTTTCTAAAGTGATTTTGGTGTAACAGCATATCCTGGAGAGCTAAATGGACCATGAAATGTATTTATCTAAAAATAATTAGTGTTTCAGTAATAGAATTGTTCTAAGGCATCAACTCTATTGTTTTATACCACCAGAAACAACTGAACAAATTTAAAATTTTTAATATTTGTGGAAATCCACAGAGTATTTTTTACTTTTTCCTCTTACATGAAAATAGCTGTCAAACTATTAGCTTTCTAATGTGTGCATCTTAAATTCAGAACAAGAAAGGATATGTCATCAAACAGAAAATTAACATTAGTGAATTGATATTTTTCTCTCTATAAATCTCATAACTTACATTTTGTTAAAAAAAAAATGTAACAAAGCACACTGCCTGCATGTTGATGTTTCTTTGTCATTATGTTTAGTTCTGTAGCACAAATAATGTGAATTCTTAAACTTGAAAACAGATTGTGGGAAGCATTTATTAACCTAAATGGCATTTTTCCCAGCTAATTTAACTTTCTCTCTACTTCTGTTTGAGGCTGTGAAGGTCACAAGGTCCAGAAAAAGAATATAATTATTTTACTGATATGATACTGCTTACTTCTCATAAGGTGGCTAAGAGAAAGAGAGAAAAGAAAAACCCTTAAAAATGAAAAATGTCTTATAATACCACAGCTTGTTAATGATTTAAATGGTTTATAACTTAAATATTTTTAAAATAAGATAACTACAAATACCTAAGCAGTGTTTCAATGTTTCACTCAACAAAATCTTTGCTCTCAGAGAAGTCGGCTCCATTTTGCCCTTTCTTTTGGATGTAGTCAGATTACTGCAATTATCATTCTAGACTCTTCCTAGAGTTGCCTCAAGCAATCTTCTTTTTCTTCAGACCACTGTCTGACTTTTATACTAACGGTGTCTGAGATTACTTCTCTGACCCACCAGATCTAAGTCTCTTCTACCCCTATCCTCCTCATTCTCAAGTAAGCTATAAGAAAAATTAATGTGATAGGCCAGGCTAGTGGCTTACACCTGTAACCCCAGCAATTTTGGAGGCTGAGGTAGGCAAATCATCTGAGGTCAAGAGTTCGAGACCAGCCCTGGCCAACATGGTGAAATCCCATCTCTACTAAAAATATAAAAATTAGCTGGGTGTGGTGGCTTACACCTAATCCTAGCTACTAGGAAGTCCGAGGAGGGAGAATCACTTGAACCCGGGAGGTGGATGTTGCAGTGAATGAAGATCACATCACTGCACTCCAGCCTGGGCAACAGAACGAGACTTCGTCTATTAAAAAAAAAAAAAAAGGGCCGGGCGCGGTAGCTCACGCCTATAATCCCAGCACTTTGGGAGGCCAAGGCGGGTGGATCACGAGGTCAAGAGATCGAGACCATCCTGGTCAACATGGTGAAACTCCGTCTCTACTAAAAATACAAAAAATTAGCTGGGCATGGTGGCACGTGCCTGTAGTCCCAGCTACTCAGGAGGCTGAGGCAGGAGAATTGCTTGAATCCAGGAGGCGGAGGTTGCGGTGAGCCGAGATCGCGCCATTGCACTCCAGCCTGGGTAACAAGAGCGAAACTCCGTCTCAAAAAAAAAAAAACAGAAGAAAAGAAAAGAAAAAGAAAAATTAATAATGACATATCTGTTAAAAGGAACCATCTAACTGAATCAAAACCAAAGAAAGTCAAATTCAGTGAACCAATCAATATAAATCTTTTAAATTTAAATTTAAATTCTCTACATTCCCAACAGGCCATCCTGAATTCATTCAGTTTTATATGTAGTTCTTCAGAGCTTTTCCAGCTATTGTACAGGAGCAGGCTGATTAAAGCACACAAGAAAAAAGAACAAGGGACACTCTCCCCAAACGTCTCATTTAAAAAATATTGCTGGGCCAGGCACAGTGGCTCATGCCTGTAATCACAGCACTTTGGGAGGCTGAGGTGGGCAGATCACTTGAGATCAGGAGTTTGAGACCAGCCTGGCCAACATGGTGAAACCCTGTCTCTACAAAAAATAACAAAAATTAGCCAGGCATGGTGGCACATGCCTGTAATCACAACTACTCAGGAGGCTGAGGCAGGAGAATCGCTTGAATCTGAGAGGTGAAGGTTGCAGTGAGCCAAGATTGAACCACTGCACTCCAGCCTGGGCAACAAAGAAAGACTCTGTCTCAAAAAAATTAAATTAATTAATTAAATAAAAAATAACATTTCTGGCATTGTGTATTTCTCATTATCATAAATGTCGAAGTTAGTCAGACACTTTTTAAGTTGTTTGCTCAGCTCACAATGTTTTTAATTTCCCACTCTCTCATTCACAGGTGCTGACCCTCCAATTCTCCCAAATTTTCAGTCACATATACGAGTGGTTCTTAACCCTAGAGATCATCTCGAAGTCACACTGAACTTTGGGCTGCTTCAAGTCATGATAACCTGATAAACTCCTGCCCCTCCTTCAAGAGTCATCTGAAGCACAATCCTATTATACTGCCTAGTCTGGGCACTCAAAGAATTCTACCACTGAGTTTCTATTAATCTACTATAGTAGTTACCACAGGGTACTACAATTCTTCATTAGATTCTGAATTCCTGAGACCAACAGCTTTGTGTCTTTAGCATCTAATGCAATACCTGATCCCCAGGGCTTATAAAAAGGTCCAGTTTATCTGCTAGAATTACGTTAACTCTGGGTGCAAACATTAGATATTTCGTTCTGATCAAATATCCAATTTGTGATTTCATGTTTTTTTACTTAAAATGGGAAAATTATTTCTGAAAAGTTTATTTTGGTAATTAGTTAATTAATGTTTAAAATCTGGAGTCTCAGGATCTAGAATTTGCAAATAAAAAAATGTGGGGTTCACCAAGAGAACTAGTGAAAAGAATCCCTGGTAGAGAAAATGTGGTAGGAGAAATACCTACACATCAAGTCAGATGAAATCCCTACCACAAACCCTCTGCAACACAAACCACAAATAAAATGTTTAATTTATTACAGTGGTGAGCTGGGCATATTGTAATTCCAGCACTCTGGGAGACTGACGTGGGAGGATCACTTGAGCCCAAGAGTTCAAGTTGCCTGGGCAACATAGCGAAACACTGTTTCTTTAAAAAAATAAAACAAAACAAAATTAAATAGACTAAGAAAAAAGAAGAGAGAAAAAATAAAAGGGATAATCTGATAAGGGATTAATATCCAGAATATATAAAGAACTCCTAAAACTCAATAATAGAAAACAATTAAAAATAGGCAAAGGATTTGAATATTATTCTAAGGAAGAGATACAATGGCCAATAAACACATTAAAAGGTATCTACATTATTAATCATTAGGGACATGCAAATCAAAACTATAATAAGGAAGTCGTAGCCAGAGCAATCAGACGAGAAAGAAATAAAGGGCATCCAAATTAGGAAGCAAGAAATCAAATTATCCTTGTTTGCGGATGACATAATCTTGTATTTGGACAAATCTAAAGACTCCACCAAAATTCAGTAAGTTGCAAAATACAAAAATCAACACACAAAAACCAGTAGCATTCCCATATGCCAACAGCATCTAAAAATAAAAATTTTTAAAAATCACATTTACTATAGCTACAAATAAAATTAAATACCTAGGAATTAACCAAAGAAAAAAGATCTCTACAATGAAAACTGTAAAATACTGGTGAAAAAACTTGAAGAGGACATACAAAAATAGAAAGATATTCCTTACTCAGGGATTGGGAAAATCAGTATTATTAAAATATCCATATTACCTAAAGCAATCTACAGACTCAATGCACTCCCTGTCAAAATACCAACGATACTCTTCACAGAAATAGAAAAACGCAATCCTAAAATTTACATGAAACCATAAAAGACCCAGAAAAGGCAAAGCTATCTGGAGAAAAAAAAAAATAACAAAACTGGAAGAATGGCATTACCTGACTTCAAATTATACTACAGAGCTACAGTAACCAAAACAGCTTGGTACTGGTATAAAAACAGACACACAGACCAATGGAACAGAATAAAGAAACAAATCCATAAATCTACAGTGAACTCATTTTTAACAAAAGTGCCAAGAGCACACACTGGAAAGGTATAGTCTTTTCAATACATGGTGCTGGGAAAACTGGACATTTATATGCAGAAGAATGAACCTAGACAGCTGTCTTATGCCATTTACAAAAATCAAATACAATGGATTAAAGACTTTAAATTTAAGACCTCAAACTATGAAACTACTAAAAGAAAACATGGGGGAAGCTCTCCAGGACATGAGACTGGGCACAGATTTCTTGAGTAATATCCCACAAGCACAAGCAACCAAAGCAAAAATGGACAAATGGGATCACAACAAGTTAAAAAGCTTGTGCACAGCAAAGAAAACAACAAAGTGAAGAGATAACCCACAGAATGGGAAAAATATTTGCAAACTACCCATCTGACAAGGGATTAATAACGCGAATATATAAGAAGCTCAAACAAGTCTATAGGAAAAAATCTAATAATCCAATTTTAAAAAGTACTAAAGCTCTGAATAGACATTTCCCAAAAGAAGACATACAAATGGCATAGAGGGGACGGGCGTGGTGGCTCATGCCTGTAATCCAAGCACTTTGGAGGCCAAGGTGGGCGGATCACCTGAGGTCGGGAGTTCAAGACCAGCCTGACCAACATGGTGAAACCCCGGGTTAAAAAAAAACAAAACAAAAAAAAACAAATGGCATAGAGGTATATGAAAAGCTGCTAACATCAATGATCATTAGAGATACACAAATCAAAACTGCAATGAGAGATCATCTCACCCCAGTTAAAATAAAATGGCTTTCATACAAAAGACAAGCAATAACCAATGTTGAAGAAGATGTAAAGAAAAGGGAACTCTCCTTTTGGTTCCCTTTTCTTGTTGGTGGGAATATAAATTAGTACAACCACTAAGGAGAACAGTTTGAAGGTTTGTCAAAAAATTAAAAACGCTCTACCATATGACCCAGCAACATCCCTGCTAGGTATATACCCAAAAGAAAGAAAATCAGCATATCAAAGAGCTATCTGCATTACCATGTTTTGCAGCACTATTCACGGTAGCCAAATTTGGAAGTAACCTAAATGTCAGTCAACAGATGAACAGGTAAGGAAAATGAGGTACACATACATAGTGGAGTACTATTCAGCTACAAAAAAGAATGAGATTGTGTCGCCAAGCGAGGTGGTGAACGCCTATAATCCCAGCACTTCTGGAGGCCAAGGTGGGTGGATCATCACCTGAGGTCAGGAGTTAAGACCAGCTTGGCTAACATGGCGAAACCCCGTCTCTACGAAAAATACAAAAATTAGCGAGGTGTGATGGCACATGCCTATAATCCCAGCTACTCAGGTAGCTGAGGCAGGCGAATCGCTTTAACCCAGGAGGTGGAGGTTGCAGTGAGCCAAGCCCACGCTGCTGCACTCCAGCCTGGGCAACAAAGCAAGACTCCGTCTCAAAAAAAAAAAAAAGAGATTGTGTCATCTGCAACAACATGGATGGAACTGGAAGTCATTATAGTAAGTGAAATAAGACAGGCACAGAAAGACAAACTTCTCATGTTCTAATTTATTTGTGGGATAAATTAAAAAATAATTAAAAATTAAAATAATTGAATTAATGGAGACAGCAGAACGACAGTTATGACAGGCTAGAAAGGACAGTCATGGGCTGGGGGAAGAGGGGATGGTTAATGAGTACAAAATATAGTTAAACAGAGCAAATAAGACCTAGTATATGACAGTACAAGATGACTATAGTAAATAAGTTATTACACATTTTAAACTAAAAGAGTATAACTGGATTGTTTATAACACAAAGAAAGCATCAATGCCTGAGGTGACGGATTCCCTAGTTATCCTGATGTGATTATTACACACTGCATGCCTCTATCAGAGTATCTCACAGACCCCAAAAATATATGTGGCACTACATACTCACAGACATTTAAAAACTACAATAAGATACCACTTCATACCCATTCAGATAACTATTATCAAAAACAGAAAAAACAACAGATGTTGGTAAGAATGTGGAAAAACTGGAGCCTCTGTCCTTTGCTGGCTGGAAAGTAAAATGGTACAGCCACTCCACAGTGAGGAACATGACAGTTCCTCAAAAAATTAAACACAGAATTATATTTATGATCCATACAATCCAACAATTCCACTTCTGGGTAAATTCTACTTCTGGGTATATAATGAAAAGAACTGGTTAGGTGCAGTGGCTTGCGCCTATAATCCCAGCATTTTGACAGGCTGAAGTGGATGGATCACTTGAGGTCAGGAGTTTGAGACCAGCCTGGCCAACACGGCAAAACCTTGTCTCTATGAAAAATACAAAAATTAGCTGAGCATGGTGGCATGTGCCTGTAATCTCAGCTACTCGGGAGGCTGAGACAGGAGAATCACTTAACTCAGCAGGCTGTTTGAAGGTTTCTCAAAAACTAGAAACAGGGCTACTACATGATCCAGCTTGGTTGCAGTGAGCCAAGATGGTGCCACTATACTCCAGCTTGGACAGAGCAAGACTCTATCTCAAGAAAAAAAAAAAAAAAGGACTGAAAACAGGAACTTGAGCAGATATTTATACCCCAATACTCACATCAGCATTATTCAAAATAGTCAAAAGGAGGACACGAACCAAATGTCTACCAATAGGTTAACAGATATTTACATAAATGTGTTATACGCATACAATGGAATATTATTCTACATTCAAAAAGGAATAAAATTCTTTGACATGCTATAACTTGAAGTTTGCAAACGTTATGGTAAATGAAATATGCCAGACATCACAGGATAAATATAATTCCATTTATATGAAGTCCCTAGAATAGTCAAATTCATAAAGACATAAAGCAGAATGATTACCAGGAAGTAATGAAGAGTTAGTGTTTAATGCATACAGAGTTGCAGTTTGGGATAATGAAAAAAGTTCGAGAAGTGGATTTAGTTGGTGACAGCTGCACAACAGTATGATGGTACTTAATACCACTGAACATATGCTTAAAAATGGGGAAAATGGCATATTTTCCACAATTTAAAAAATCAAATATGTAGTACTCAAAGTAGAAAAGAAACGTATCTGCCTCTTCCTAATCACATGTACCTTAAAAATCTCTCTCTAAAATTATGGCTTTTCTAATAACCATATCTTATGTCTCAGCAATAAAATGAATACACAAATTACAGAAACAAATATCCAAAGTATTTCTGAACTTCAAATCTCAAAACTTAGTTTCACAACTGTGTAACCGAGACTGGCAGTTATTTACTAACTTTTTTCCTTCTTAACCCCATTCTGCCAGGGAGAAAAATGCTTAATATTTCATTCTGTTTGGCTATGTAGTTAATGACAGGACTTATTTCTTTAAATCTCAGTAACTAAGCCAGGAAAACCAAAGTTCATTCCAGTCCAAACACAAATTAATGTCTTCAACAGTATGGTATTTATTAAGAAATGCTAGCAGTCAAAAGTCTTATGTTCTTCTAAAACTCCTTCAGGCCATCCCACGCAGTGACATCATCCTTACCAAATAGAGCCCATTATGCAATGCTCACATATACAGTACTATCATTTTCTATGAGAACAGACACTACTATGAAGTTAAAATGGCCAGAGATTATGACAAATAATCTGTATAAGAGATTTCCAATACTGAGCAATGTAAAATTTTAAAGAATATTATAGGAATAATATCCAGTAACACATAAAGAAATGGTAAATGCAAACTATAAAAAATTTCTAAAATATACAATCAATATGAAATAAACTAAAAAATTATTTTCAAAAAGACAAGTCCCTAAAGAATTATATAAAAGTAACAATTCAGGTCGGTTGAGGTGGCTCATGCCTGTAATCCCAGCACTTTGGGAGGCTTAAGTGGGAAGATCATGAGGTCAGGAGATTGAGACCACCCTGGTCAACATGGTGAAATCCCGTCTCTAAAAAAATAAAAATAAATTGGCTGGGCGTGGTGGCTCACACCTGTAATCTCAGCACTTTGGGAGGCCGAGGCGGGCAGATCACGAGGTCAAGAGATTGAGACCATCCTGGCCAACATGGTTAAACTCCATCTCTACCAAAAAACACAAAAATTAGCTGGGCGTGGTGGCAGGTGCCTGTAGTTCCGGCTACTCAGGAGGCTGAGGCAGGAGAATTGTTTGAACCTGGGAGGCAGAGGTTGCAGTGAGCTGAGATCATGCCACTGCACTCCAGCCTGGCGCCTGGCAACAGAGCGAGACTCTGTCTCAAAAAAACATAAATAAATAAAATAAAAATAAATTTTTTAAAAAAGTAACAATTTTAAAACTAACAAATCACAATGATACTGTTCTCGGTGCTTCCCACAGACTAAAGAATACCAAGAAGAACACAAACACCAGCCCAGTAAATGCAGATACTCTGATGACTGATGACAGTGTGTTACACTTTTGAAAGTATTTAGATTTGTCACAGTTAAAAAAAAAAACACTCTTTGCTTAGGTATTTCCTTTTCATTTTCAAGCACCTTACCATTCCTATGAAAATTTCATTGAGAGAATGCAATAAAAATCATTTTATCTACTAATTAATATTAATTATGTAACCCAGAGAGATCAGAAAACATAGTTTTTCTAATGCTTTTCATTAAAAGTCATATTTTTTGCATTAGTTTGCCGGAAAATATCAACAACAAAAGAGTCGGTTTTTTGTTTTTTTTTTTTTTTACCTGACTTGTAGGTTATATTTTAAAAACTGTTAACTTTTATTTTTATCAAAATAGTATATTTATATAACTTTAAATGCCAATTAGTGACTTCTGCTTCTGGGAAGATGAAACAGATGTACTTTTCCCTATTTTTTTCTGGATATTTTACAATAATTTAAAAAATTAAATGTGTATACTCAAAGTGGAAAAGAAATGTAATCTGCCTCTTGTTAGTGATATGTATCTTAAAAATCTCTAAAATTATGTAAAATTTTAATTTGTAAGTAAAAACCCTAGACAATATATATAAAACAGATATAAAGACTCTAAAAGGTTGAAAGAAGATGGCTTGGGACCTCAGGACTCAAGGAACAATAGCAATGAATTCCCTGGGTTTTCTTTTTGCCTTATGTATCCCAGACTTGGACCTGACCTCTCTAAATTTAAAAATAAAATAGCCAGGCATGGTGGCTCACGCCTGTAATCCCAGCACTTTGGGAGGCAGAGGTGGCTGGATCGCCTGAAGTCAGAAGTTCAAGACCAGCCTGGCTAACATGGTAAAACCCCGTTTCCAAAATACAAAAATTAGCTGGGCATGGTGGTGGGCACCTGTAATCCCAGCTGCTCAGGAGGCTAAGGCAGGAGAATCCCTCGAACCCAGGAGGGGGAGGCTGCAGTGGCCCAAGATCACGCCATCGAAGTCCTACCTGGGAGTGAAACTCCATCTCAAAAAATAAAAATAAAATAATAATAATAAAGCAACAGGCCGGGCACAGTGGCTCACGCCTGTAATCCCAGCACTTTGGGAGGCAGAGGCGGATGGATCACGAGGTCAAGAGATCGAGACCATCCTGGTCAACATGGTGAAACCCCGTCTCTACTAAAAATACAAAAAAATTAGCTAGGCATGGTGGCGCATGCCTGTAGTCCCAGCTACTTGGGAGGCTGAGGCAGGAGAATTGCTTGAACCCGGGCAGCGGAGGTTGCAGTGAGCCGAGGTCACACCACTGCACTCCAGCCTGGCGCCTGGTGACGGAGTGAGACTCTTGTCTCAAAAAAAAAAAAAGGAAGATAAAGCACCAGGAAAGGGTAGCTTAGCAAGACAGAAAATTTTTAGATAGTAACTACTCTACTCCACTACTCCACCCAAATATCTCAGAAAACACTGGAAAATAACAAGCTTCCCAAGCAACCTTTGAGTAGCCTCACCTCTACTCAAAGGTTGCGTAGGGAACCTAAATTTCCACCCTTGCCAGACTTCAATGAGTCTTATAATCTCCAAAATGCACAGGTTTCAACTGAAAACATTTATAATACTATGGATCAGGAAGATCTCAAGCTGAATAAAAAAAAAATCAATAAATGCCAACACTAAGATGATAGAGATGCTAGACCATCCTAAAAATGCTTCAGAGAGCAATTACAAACTATCTTGTAACAAATGAAAAATAGAAAGCCTCAACAACAACAACAACAAACAGAAGGTCTCTAGAAAGAAGATATGAAGGGGAAACAAACAACACAAACAGCTCAATGGATGAGTTCAACAGCAGAGCAGAAGGCAGAGAAAGAAGAATCAGCAAACTGCAAGACAGAACAATAGAAATTATCCAGTCTAAACAAGAGAGAAAATAGACTGGGAAAAAAAAAACTGAATAGAGCAAGGACTTATGGAACTGTAACAATAATCTAACACTGATGTCATCAGAATCCTGGAAGAGTGACAGGAGGTCAGGGCTGAGTACTTGAGCATGTTTCAGGGCTGAAAAATGAACCGAAGAGAAAGCTTCTTAAGTTTGGCAAAAGTCATGAACCTATAGAGGCTGACCAAACCACAAACAGGATAAACCCAAAGACATCCACAAGACACATTATAGTCAAACTTCTGAAAACTGAAGACAGAGAAAAAAAATGCTTTTTTTTTTTTCCAGACAGGTTCTCACTCTTACCCTAGCTAGAGTGCAGTAGCACCATCATGGCTCACTGCAACCTCCACCTCTTGGGCTCGAGAGATCCTACCACCTCAGCCTCATGAGTTGCTGGGACTACGAGCACACACCACTCCTGGCTACTTTTTATACTTTTTGTAGAGAAGAGGCCTCACTGTGTTGCCCAGGCTGGTCCTGAACTCCTGGCCGCAAGTGACCCTCCTGCCTTGGCCTCCCAAAGTGCTGGGATAACAGGCACGAGCCACCATGCCTGGCCAAGAAAAAAAAAAAATCTTGAAAACAGTAAGAGAGAATCAACTGAAATGATAGATTTCATATCAGAAATCATGGAAGCCAGAAAGAAGTGGCACTACATCTTTTTTTTTGAGACAGAGTCTCACCCTGTCACCCAGGCTGGGATGCAGTGGCACAATCACGGCTCACTGCAGCTTTGATGTCCTGGGCTCAGGTGATCCTCCCACCTCAGCCTCCCAGACAGCTGAGAATACGGGCATGTGCCACCATGCCCAGCTAATTTTTTGTAGAGATGGGGTTTTGTCATATTGCCCAGGCTGGTCTTAAACTCCTGGGCTCAAGTGATCTGCTCATCTTGGCCTCCCAAAGTGTTGCAATTACAGGCGTGAGCCACTGTGCCTGGCCCAACATCTTTCAAACACTAAAAGACTGTTCACCCAGAATTGTATATCCAGCAAAATGTCCTTCAGGAATCAAGGGGAGATCAAGACATTCTTAGAAGAATGAAAATTAAGAGAGTCTGTAAGAGAAGATCTAATCTAAAAGAATGAGTAATCGAAGTTCTCTAATAGAAAAAAAAGTGGTGAAAGAAAAGAATCTTAAAATACCAAGAAAGGACACAGTATATCAGTTTGCTAGAGCTGCCACAATAAAATACTACACAGGCCAGGCACGGTGGCTCACACCTGTAAGCTCAGCACTTTGGAAGGCTAAGGCAGGCAGATCACAAGGTCAAGAGATCAAGACCATCCTGGCCAACATAGGTGAAATCCCATCTGCACTAAAAATATAAAAATTGGCTGCGCGTGGTGGCACACACCTGTATTCTTATCTACTCGGGAGGCTAGGCAGGAGAATTGCTTGAACCAGGGAGGCGGAGGCTGCAGTGAGCTGAGATCATGCCACTGCACTCCAGCCTGGCAACAGAGCAAAACTCTGTCGCAAAAAAACAAATAAAAATAAAATAAAATAACACACAGTGGGCAGCTTATACAATACAAGTTTGTTTTCTCAGCATTCTGGAGGCTAGGAGTCTAAGATCAAGGTGTTAGCAGGGTTGGTTTCAGCTGAAGTCTCTCTCACCAGCTTGCAGATGCTGTCCTCTCTCTGTGTCTGCATATGATCTTTCCTCTTTGTAATCTCTGTCCTCATCTCCTCATAAAGGGACAACACTTGTATTGAATTACCACCCAACCAAATGATGCCATCTTAACTTAATCACCTCTTTAAAAGTACTATTTCCAAACACAATCACAGGTACTGAGAGTTAGGATTTCAATCTATGAATTTGAGGGTGAGGGACAAAATTCAGTACATAACACTAAGCAAAAATATGGGTAAATATAAAAATATAAAAGACTTTCCTTCTCTTGAGTTTTCCAAATTATATTGGAAGGAAGGATTATAATTATTTGATGTGATTCTAAATATTTATAGAGAAAATATTTAAGACAACTATAATAGGGAAGGTAAAGGGACATAAAGGGAGTAAGGTTTCTATACTTCACTCAAATTCATAAAATAATGATACCAATAGACTGATAAGTTAGGCATATGGAATGTAATACCCAGGACAACAACTAAGACAGCTACACAAAGAGATACACTCAAAAACACTACAGATAAATAAAAATGGAATTCTAAAAAATGTTCAAGAAATCCACAGGAAGGCAAGAAAAAGAACACAGAAAGGAAAACAAATAAAACAACAAAAAACAAAATGGCAGATTTAAACTCTAACATATCAATAATTATATTAAATATAAATTGTCTAAAAGACAGACTGAATGACCAAAATACAGAGATTAGCAAAGTGGATGTAAAAACATGACGCAACCATATGCTACCTACAAGAAACTCAATTCAAGTATAAGGACACAGGCAGGCTGAAAGTAAAAATTAGCACCGAAACAGGAGATGTCTAATTCCTCCTAACTCCCAACACCTGCTTCCCAAAGGCAATCACTTTTAACGTGTGTGTGTGTGTGTGTGTGTGTGTGTGTGTGTGTGTGTCTGTCTGTGTGTCTGTCTGTCTTACCTCAGCCTCCTGAGTAGCTGGGACCACAGGAATGTGCAAGCATGCTGGGCTAATTTTTTTTAAAAATCTTTTGTAAAAATGGGGTCTCAGGGGCTGGGCGCGGTGGCTCACGCCTGTAATCCCAGCACTTTGGGAGGCCGAGGTGGGTGGATCACGAGGTCAAGAGATAAAGACCATCCTGGCCAACATGGTGAAATCCCGTCTCTACTAAAAATACAAAAATTAGCCAGGCGTTTGGCGCGCACCTGTGGTCCCAGCTACTCGGGAGGCTGAAGCGGAAGAACGGGTTGAACCCGGGAGGCGGAGGCTGCAGTGAGTCGAGACTGCGCCACTGTGTTCCAGCCTGGCGACAGAGCAAGGCTCTGTCTCAAAAAAAAAAAAAGCCTAAAAACTAAAAACTGAAGGTCACAAGGTCAGCAGTTCAACACCAGCCTGGCCAACATGGTGAAACCCCGTCTCCACTAAAGATGCAAAAAATTAGCCGGGCGTGCTGGCACTGCACCTGTAATCCCAGTTACTTGGGAGGCTGAGTCAGGAGAATCGCTTGAACCTGGGAAGCGGAGGTTGCAGTGAGCCGAGATTGCGCACTGCACTCCAGCCTGGCAACAAAGCGAGACTAGAAAAACAAAAAACAAAAATCCAACAACAAAATGAAACAAGGCGGCGGGGGCGGCGGGGCTGTGGCTCACGCCTGTAATCCTAACACTTTGGGAGGCTGAGGTGGGCGGACTGCCTGAGCTCAGGAACTCAAGCCTGGGCACGGTGAAACCCGGTCTCTACTAAAATACAAAAAAATTAGCTGTGCATGGCGGCGGGCGCCTGCAGTCCCAGCTACTCAGGCGGCTAGAGACAGGAGAATCCTGGAACCCGGGAGGCGGAAGTTGCAGTCAGCCAACATCGCACCACTGCATTCCAGCCCGGGCAACAGAGTAAGACTCTGTCTCCACAAAAAAACACACAAACGAACAAAAAACACTAAAACCAATTATTTTCTCCCACTTCCTTGTATTCTGTTTTCTCATTCTGGAACCTAACAGTCAGATGTTGAACCTCTCAGACTGATATATTTTTCTCTGTTTCCTTTTTCCTGCTTTCTTGGAGATTTCCTCAACTTTACTTCTGAAACCTTCTGAATTTTTTTTCATTTCTGATAGATAAGATGCTTTCAATTTCCAAGAGCTCTGTGTTACTCTCTGAATTCCTATGCCCTTTTCTTTTCCTTTTTTTTTTTTTTTTTTTTTTTTTTTTTTTTTTTTTTTTTTTTTTTTTTTTTTTTTTTTTTTTGTTTAATGAGATGGAGTTTCACTCTTGTTGCTCAGGCTGAAGTGCAAGGGCATGATCTTGGCTCACTGCAACCTCCGCCTCCCAGATTCAAGCGATTCTCCTGCCTTAGCCTCCAGAGTAGCTGGGATTACAGGCATGCGCCACTACACCAAGTTAATTTTGTATCTTTAGTAGACATGGGGTTTTACCATGTTGGCCAGGTTGGTCTCGAACTCCTGACCTCAGGTGACCCAACTGCCTTGGTCTCCCAAAGTGCTGGGATTACAGGAGTGAGTCATCGTGTCCGGCCTTCCTATGCCCTTTTCTTATAGACCCCTACTGTATTTCGTGTCTGCAGTACCTTCTTTTCTGTCTTTTAGGATATTAACTCCAGATTTTTGGAAGTTTTTCTTTTGTTGGCACTGTCTTTTTTTCTGGGTTCCTTTTGCTATGTTCTCTGTCTTCGATGTCAGAAATATTCCTCACATTTCTACAGGCTCATGCCTGTAATCCTAGCACTTTGGGAGGCTGAGGTGGGAGGATCATTTCAGCTCAGGAGTTTGAGACCAGCCTGGGCAACACAGTAAGATCCCTGTCTCCACTAAAATTTTTTTAAAAAGAAAAGAAATGTTCTTCAAATATCTAGAAGTATTTCGTTTTCCTTTCGTATTTAAAAACATAGGCCATTCACAGTAGCTCATGCCTGTAATCTCAATATTGGAAGGCCCAGGCGGGTGGATCACCTGAGGTCAGGAGTTCGGGACCAGCCTGACCAACATGGAGAAGCCCGTTTCTACTAAAAATACACAATTAGTCGGGCGTGATGGCGCATGCCAGCTACTCAGGAGGCTGAGTCAGGAGAATCACTTGAACCCAGGAGCCGGAGGTTGCAGTGAACTGACATCATGCCATCACACTTCAGCCTGGGCAACAAGAGTGAAACTCTGTCTCAAAAACAAACAAACAAAAAATTGTTAACCACAATATTGAAATTCTGGTTAACAGCTCTGTAATGTACACTTCCCTGTAAGGTACAATGTAGGGACCGGGCTGTTTCATTTGGGTTCTGTGAGTATCGGTACCTTAAAATCTTTTCTCTTTTCTCCTAGGTTTTCTCCAAAGACAAAAACTCCATTAATCAGAGGAGTGTATCAGCCAAGTCGGGTAGATGCCTAGAGATCTCACCATTCTTTAGGTCAACTGTCATTAGGTTTTCAACTTGGAGACATGTCCCCATCTTTAGCATGCCTATATCCAAACCCAGATCCAGTTTTACTCCCAGCCCTCTAAAGAAAAAGCCTCCTTGATTTTTCTGTTGTACGTTCTTCTCCTTCAAAAATATGACAGAGGTAAGATCCTTAAAAAAAAAAGTGTCTTACTGGAAATGTTATCAAGGATAGCCCATATATCATGTTTTATCAGTTTGCACACATTTGGTCCTCAAGAAAATCAATCACATATTCTGAATGACTTGAAAAAACGGCTTTCTTCCCCACAATTATGTTTTCACATATCCTAGGAGAGTGGGATGCTGAAAAATGTATGTAGGCTGAAAAAATTTTGGTACACATTTCCAAAGCTCGGCTATGAGAAAACGTAAAAAGAAATTTAACGAGAAAAATAAAAAATGAAATCAAACTCAGAACTCTAATTTAGCTAAGAGAACTATCCTTGTAGTCTATAAACCTGGGTTCTACTCTCAGTTAACTGGTGACATACGTTGTACTGGGATAAGGTCAATGTCATTTAATTGTGAAATGTAAAAACTGTGTAATAAAAACAAATGAAAACTCTGTTCTTTGAAAAGGTGTTTTATGAGGCATCATTATGATGAAAACTTTGCTGCCAAACAAAATTATTATTTGGTAACTTCTCACTTCAAATTTAAAAAATCTAAAGATAACTAAAATCCTTTAGCAGTTTTAAAGGAAAACGTTTAAAATGATAATCAAAAATTTCAAAGTAAAACAAAACCTTTAAAGTACAATTCTGGAGGGAACTAAATGATACATTAGAGAAAATGACTTCAGCAAAAAACTCTAGGAAAACATGATACTAATTACTAGTAGTAACCAGTCAACTGTCTTCACTGTTCGTATTAGAAGGAAAATGTCAGTTTAGAATCATGGCAGTTATGCTATATCAATTTAATCCTGCTATATTTTACAACACCATAATGAAATTCAAAATAAGAATAAAAAAATTAAAATTTTTTTTTATTTTTTAAAATATTATTTCCCCTCCACCCTCGCTGCCGCCCTATTTTTTTGAGATAAGCTCTGACTCTGTCACCCAGGGTGGAGTATCGTGATGCAATCAGACAGTTCACTGCCAGGCTCCAACTCCTGGGCTCAAGCCATCCTCCTGCCTCATCTTCCCAAGTAGGTGGGACTACAGACACATGCCACCACGCCCAGATAATTTTGTTTACTTTTTGTAGAAATGGGTGTCTCACTATGTTGCCAAGACTGGTTCAAACTCCTGGCCTCAAGCAATCCTCCCACCTCCCACCTGGCCTCTAGCCTCCCAAAGTGCTAGAATTACAGGTGTGAGCCACTATGCTTGGCCTCAAACATTTTATAAAAGACTGGATTTGGTTTAACATTCAAAAAGCATAATTCAAAAGCTATATCCATGCCTAGAACAGTGCCTGAAATATAGGCAGAGAGTATATTTTTACTACCTAAAAAACATACAGCACTGAAGTAAGCAAAGGAAGGAAAAGGTGAAAATTTTTAAAAAGCTAACATATGCTAAGCATGTATATGCATCAGAACCTTTGTTTATTGCTCCATATGGCTATAATCTCATTTAATCTGCAAAACCTCTTTATGAGGTAGACATTGCATAGATGAGGAAACTGCCATTTAGGAAGGTTAGAAAACTTTCCTATGAGTCACACAAAGCATGTAAGTGACTAAATTGATGTGCAAACCTAGATTTCTCTGAATTCAAAGCCCACGCATAAGTATACCAGGTCTTTTGTACAAAGCACTATACTATAAATTATTTTAAAATGCTGAAAAACAGGTATGTGACTAACAGGCAACTGCATTATCCTAGTAAAAATCAGGGATTCTGAGATATCATTTAGATTAGATACCATCATTAAAATATCTCTTCAGATACAGAGATTCTTACTTATTATTACCTTTAAGATGCACAGAGATTACAGATTAGTTAACTATGGTACGCTTGTACCCTGCCATGTTACTGGACTGGATTTTCCTTCAGATCTTAAAATAAAAAGGTTAAAATATTATAATGGGCACCGGACGTGGTGGCTCACACCTGTAATCCCAGTACTTTGGGAGGCCGAGCTGGGCAGATCACGAGGTCAGGAGTTTGAGACCAGCCTGACCAACACGGTGAAACCCTGTCCCTACTAAAAATATAAAAATCAGCTAGGCTTGGGAGGCCGAGGCGGGTGGATCACGAGGTCAAGAGATCAAGACCATCCTGGTCAACATGGTGAAACCCCGTCTCTACTAAAAATACAAAAAAATTAGCTGGGCATGGTGGCACGTGCCTGTAGTCCCAGCTACTCGGGAGGCTGAGGCAGGAGAATTGCTTGAACCCAGGAGGCGGAGGTTGCGGTGAGCCGAGATC
>PVKV010026614.1:0-17528 GCA_004027835.1 Alouatta palliata
GGCCTGAGGAGCCCGTGCCCCCTCTCCATTTCACAGGTGGGCTCTTCCGCAGCGCGGGCCTGAGGAGTCCGTGCCCCCCCCTCGCTTTCACAGGTGGGCTCTTCCGCAGCGCGGGCCTGAGAGTCCGTGCCCCCCCCTCGCTTTCACAGGTGGGCTCTTCCGCAGCGCGGGCCTGAGGAGCCCGTGCCCCCGACTCTCCATAGACCGCAGCAGTCAGTGTTCCCGGCAGCGCCCTTCCGGCCCGGGCCCGGGGTTTTCTCAGACACGTGTCCTTGACTTGGGGAACCCCTGTCCCCTCTCACAGCCTCCGTTCCCAGGGAGCCGTGGCCGGCCTTTCCTGAGCCCTCGTTTCCGGGTTTGCTCTGGCAGGGACTTCTCCGCACAGGCTGAAGCCTGCGGAGGGCACCGGCCGCTCGCCACCCCGCAATAGTCCTGCTCTGGGGTGACGAGGCAGTGATTTCGGGGGGCACTACCCGCGCGCCACCCCGCAATAGTCCTGCTCTGGGGTGACGAGGCAGTGATTTCGGGGGGCACTACCCGCGCGCCACCCCGCAATAGTCCTGCTCTGGGGTGACGAGGCAGTGATTTCGGGGGGCACTACCCGTGCGCCATCCCGTAATAGTCCTGCTCTGGGGTGACGAGGCAGTGATTTCGGGGGGCACTACCCGTGCGCCATCCCGTAATAGTCCTGCTCTGGGGTGACGAGGCAGTGATTTCGGGGGGCACTACCCGCGCGCCACCCCGCAATAGTCCTGCTCTGGGGTGACCGGGCAGTCATTGTCGTTCTCACACACACGTTGTAAAACCGCAGAGAAACTGGTGTGAAATGACTTCCTTCATACTTCCTCCTCGGACTCAGCCCGATGACCAGACGCTTAAGCGACATGTCTGCGTCATCATGGAACCCACGGAGGCGTGAGGTGTGTCGCCCCGCCAGGAGCCGGTTTAGGAAAAGCAACGCTTCTGCTTGGCGCATAGGGAAACGGGGTTTGTCACTATTAAAGGGTCATCGTGGCCGGGCGCGGAGGCTCACGCCTGGAATCCCAGCACTTTGGGAGGCCGAGGCGGGCGGATCACCTGAGGTCAGGAGTTCAAGACCAGCCTGACCATCACGGTGAAACCCCGTCTTAAAAAAATAAATAAATAAAAACAAAAAATAAAATGGTAATTGTACTCAGACCGTATAAGGCTCTTCACACTTGAGCTCACTAATTTTCTGTCCAGAGCAGCAAAGATTGCGGTGTTTGTGATGCGGTTTGCAGAAGCGACTACGTGAGTCTGCTTTATTCGCTGTGAAACAATGAGAACGCACCTGAGCATCTCGAGGCACCAGTCTCGCCATAGGCCTGTCCTTGCTTAGATGGGCAGAGAGGGCTTCAGAAGGCGGCTGCTTGGAGGAGGATCAGATTCTCCTCAGAGAAGTGGCCCCTGTTGACTCTCGTGCTCCAGAATCCCTGCTTCCCTCCGCCGGGCCCGCACGCGCTGTGATCATTGTCGGCTCACTCATCTCTCAGCGTGTGCCCCATGAGCCCTCAGAGGGCTGGCATTCTCCCGAGTCGTCTCTCCACCCCCAGGGACTAGCCCAGTGCCTGGCTCACAGGAGGCGCTGAAAATCGGCTGAATGTTAAAGGAGCTGCCCAAACGCACGAGGAGGAGCCTCCGGGGCTGACTTCATTCTCCCACATTTCTTGTTTGAAACCTGCGGCAGAAGCTGTTCTATCGATACAGCCTCTCCCATCTCCCTGGTGGACCCCTTGGTGACCCCTTCCTCATCCCTGTCAACCTCTAAAGTCATCCTTAAAGTCGTCCCCTAATCCTAGGAGCATACATCTCCCCGAAGCCCCAAAGGGCCACCGTCGCAGCCTCTGAGCCCTGTTCCTGAGCAGTCTTCCCCCGAATGGCAGCCTTCTTTCAGAAGGCTCACTCTACCCCCAACCCCTGGATTTCCTGCGGGCTTTACTTCCTCACGAGCACTCATTTCCTCTGCTCTCGTGAGTGGGCTCCAGCTGCCACGTCCAGTCCCTCAAGCCATTGCAGAGGCACCTACTACACATGCGATAGCTCAACACCCACTCACTCGTTATACACAACACCCACTCACACTCATACACAACACTCACACTCGTTATACACAACACCCACTCACACTCATACACAACACTCACACTCGTTATACACAACACCCACTCACACTCATTATACACAACACTCACACTCGTTATACACAACACCCACTCACATACACAACACCCACACTCGTTATACACAACACCCACTCACACTCGTTATACACAACACCCACTCACACTCATACACAACACTCACACTCATTATACACAACACCCACTCACACTCATTATACACAACACTCACACTCGTTATACACAACACCCACTCACATACACAACACTCACACTCGTTATACACAACACCCACTCACACTCGTTATACACAACACTCACACTCGTTATACACAACACCCACTCACACTTGTTATACACAACACCCATTCACACTCGTTATTCTTGGGTTGTTTCTTGTTCTTCCCCCTGAAGGGGAGACACAGGAGAGGGAGCCCCTCCATCCTTCCTCTTCACCGTTCCTGACTCCAGGTGGCTCTCCCACTCTAGTGCCTGGCTCCTGCCATCTTCCTGCACAACCATGGTGCCCACATGAGGCCAGCATCCTTGCCTCCCATTTCCTCCTTCCCCTCACCATGCACCTGCACCTCCGCTCCACTTCACCATGACCACATGTGGGGCCAGCCATTACCCACCCTGCCTTCGAAATCTTGAATTCACATATTTCACTTTCTGCCCACAGCCATCAATCCTTTCATCTTGTTCATTTTCTCGGTCATTCTAACAGGGTCATGGCACCCACTGAGACTTACATTCCCATGCCTCTCCATTTCCCCCCAATCCATCTCACTGCCTCTGCCTTCTCATCCTTCTAGGGCAGCCTGGACCTGATGCATGTAGTCCAGTCCCTGCCTGTTGACCTTCTGTGGTGCCTCCCTACACACCGCCAGCCCTGCATCGCCCACTCGCCACCTGCTCCGCCTCAGGGCCTGGATGCTGAATATTACCGGGAGAAATAGTACAATGATGCATATTTTTGTCATGATAACACATGGTCTCTGACCTCCCTGGCTCCTTAATGATAGCTGGCTGTGCTTCTTCATATTCCTGGTCAGCTCCCTCTCCAGAACTCCATGAGGGTTCCATACCTTTACCAAACTGCAAACCCCTCTTCCCCTGCTACAAGCCCTTGACCTAGCCTCATACTTCCCATAGCGCCATCTCTCTTAGCATTCTTTCTGTCTCTAGACTTACCTGGATGAGACCTTTCCTGCCTTCCTTCCCAACTTTCTACCTTCCAGGCTTCCGTGGAGGAAGAGGCATCTTCACCAAGCAGAGCCCATCCCTTCCTGCCTCTGCTAGTATCTTTTTCACCACAACTCCCTGCTCTTTCCTGTATATTCAGTCTCTCCATGGGTGAGGCAAGAGATGCTTGAGAGCACTGGAGTCCGGCTTACCTGCAATTCTTTCCGGGTGAGTCCGGAGGGTGTCCATGAATTGGGACAAGATGCGGAGCTCTGTCCAAATACGGCCAAGGTGCTGGCTCTCTGGCACATTCATGAGGAGTTCTTGAAAATCTCGATATACCCTTGCCAAGCTGTAAGGACAAAGCCTCATTAATAAGGAAATAGCTGTTATTTTTATAATAGTAATATCTCATGCTATTTTTAAAGATACCATGTGCCTGACCTAGCTACTACATTGAGTATCCTTACAATACTGCCAAGGCAGGAGAAAGAGACCATTTTACTTCCTTGCACATAGAGGCTCATAGACAGGGATGGTGGGTGATCTGTTCAGTCTCCCAGTTTTGGCAGGGCCTGGTCGCCTCTCAATCCCATGCTCTGTGTGTCCCTTGCCCAAAGAAGCCTTAAACAGGATGGCATTGGTAGATATCACTGGAGGTTTTATTCCAGTTTTTACCCATTCTGTGAGACCTGTCCTCCGCCCATTCACACGGGTAGGCTCTGACAGCCACGCTTCATCCATGAGGACCTCCCTGCACGCACACATGCACGCATGCACATGTACACCTCTGCCAAGGCTGATGGGACAGGGGAATAAAGCTGGGCCAACCCACTTCGTTCCCAGGAATTTGGATGGTGTTCAGAGATGGGCTTCTCATTGTCCAGGCTGTGGTGCTGTGAATTGTATGAGCAGTGGCAGCCCAGGCGTTGAGGAGCAGGGGAGACTGGTCCATGGAGAGAGGTGAATGGAGTGGATACAGAGGCCAGGCCTTGTAGGCCGAGATGGAAGAGAGTTGAGGAAGCAGTTCCTGACAGCTCTCCAGGTCTTGGCCTGCCCTTCCTGAGCCCTGCCTTGCTGCTCTTGGCTCTGTGAGAAGGTCTTGTATCCAATTCATACATTTTCTTCTGGGGTTTAAGATTGCTTGAGTGGGTTTCTGTGCCTTGCAAGCAAAAGAACCTTTAATAAGCCAATATTTCATGCATAATGTGTGTGCAAAACATGAAACCCAACTCTCCGGGTTCAAATGCCAACTACAGCTAGATTCTGGAGCCCCCTTCTCCAACTCCCACCCCTCAGTTTTCCCCAATAACATCTACAGACACTGCCAGGGCCATTCCCACCAAAGCTCCGTGCAGCCTCCACTGAGCTGTCTCCAGGCCTCCCTGATCCCACCATGTGGCCCCACAGGATCTCTCTGGATGGACAGGTGTTTTTAAGCTGAAAGTGCAGTTGTAAACTAAAACTGCAAGGCAGTGCTTGCAGCAATATGAGCCCTGCTAAATGCTACTTCCTTGACTTTGCTAGGAAGACAGATGTTTCCTCTTCTATCATCCTGTAATCCAGGGGTCTGCAAACACATAAAAATTGCAGGCTTACAGATCATGCAGTCTCTGTCACAACTACTCAACTCTGCCATTGTAGGGCACATGCAGCCATAATTTGTTCACAGTGGGGAAGGCTACCTCCAATCATTAGGTTGATCTATCAAACTTTTTTTCTTTTTAGTCTAAAAGCAGGCTTCCCCTGGAGGAATTATACTGAGTTTCTCCAAGGAAAAAACTAAAGTAACCAGATATCTGTTTTCACCAGGTAGGGGAAAGCCTGCTCCCCAACAAGCCCTTGCACATGGCCTTCAGGTATGGGCTATTCAAGGTGGTGCTCAAGGTCAGCACAGCGGGTAAGGGATGGCTCTGTCCACACCCCAGGCCTCTGTCTCTAGGATATGTCCCCATCATGTTCTCCCAATGCTCTGAAAGGGAATTCTGAAGGTAAACCCTCCTCCTGTGGGATTTGACTTGAATTTCGACCCTAGACCAGAGGCTGTTAACCTGACATCCACAATTCCCTGAAATCAGATGTACAGTGTAATGTTTGGTGTGTGGCTATTCTTCTTGGGAGAAGGGTCATTGGTTTTCATCAGCTTTCCAGAATGGCCTTCAGGCCCACAGTGAAGAGCCACTGTGCTTAAGCCATATTCTAAGATCTCACCACTCCTGAGGGCAGATGGCAATTCCAACAGAGGATTTGGAAATTGTCTTTTTCTCCCAAGAAGTAAACTTCAGTTTGTAAACCTGACTTCATTTGCCTTCTCAATGCTCCCTGACATTTTTCCTAGCCCTTAGATGTCCAAGAAAGCTTTTTTTTTTTGAGACAGAGTCTCACTCCGTCACCAGGCGCCAGGCTGGAGTGCAGTGGCGTGACCTCGGCTCACCGCAACCTCCGCCTCCCGGGTTCAAGCAATTCTCCTGCCTCAGCCTCCCGGGTAGCTGGGACTACAGGCGCGTGCCACCACGCCCAGCTAATTTTTTTGTATTTTTAGTAGAGATGGAGTTTCACCATGTTGGCCAGGATGGTCTCGATCTCTTGACCTCGTGATCCGCCCACCTTGGCCTCCCAAAGTGCTGAGATTACAGGCCAAGAAAGCTTTTAAAGGAACAGAGATCTGTCCAGGTCGATCAGGGTGAAGGGAACTGAGTTTTTCTCCCACGGTGACTCACTCCGCCCAGACAGGTCAGTGACCAGAAGAAGGCAGTGGACACATTTCAGCAGCAGGCTGCCATCAGACTCCAGGTCACATCCTGGGGATATAAGGACCAAGAAATTGTGTGCACATGACCTTAGCTTGGAGATTTCTCCCCAGGTGCCCTGACAGTCAACAGAATGATCCAGAAAGGAAACCTGCTCTGCTCCTAGGAGGTTAGGGGCTCAGCAAGCCACAGGAACACTCTTTCAGTGCTACATGCTCTGTGCACACACGTGTGCACTCCAGCACATGAAGGGGTGTGTAACTTCCTCCCCCGCATGGCAGGGATCTCAGCACTTACATGGAGTTGTTATAGTTTGACACAATTCCAGGAGATTCTCCCGGGGTGGGGCTTTGAAAACAAGGATTGTTCACGTTGCACAAGACCCCCTGGAGCCATGGCAGCGTTCCTGCTGAGGGCATCGCCTTGTTGGGAAAATGGCCTTTAAAACAGAAAATGATGACAAGACAGGGTTAGTCATGGAGACCAAGCAGGATCAGACCTAGGAGCTGGGGCCATTTTGGAAAGGGGCCTGGGCCCCTCTGGTGCCCTCCTTCATTCTCAGCATTTAAGAAGCAGGAGAATGACATCTAATGTGTGTCAGGTCCTGTGCTGGGTGCTAGAGACTTGGCTGCTTCTCTCAAACTCCTGGTGTAGTGAGGAGACAGACAGATGTTGTAATAGGCATGGATGAAAATGTGAAGGGGAAGCCAAGGGGGACACGTCATTTTGTGCTGAGAGGGGCATAAGAGCTTCCACGCAGCAGCTGCTGCTGCTTGAGCAGAGGTTCGTCTATTCCTTCAGCCACAGTCTGAGCACCTGCCCCCAAGCATGCAGCTGGCTGCAGGTGATAGGCTCCTGGGCAAGACATAAAGAAGGAAGAGGCTGATGAACAGGAGGCCGATTCAGAACAGAGGTCTGAAACTCATGAACGAGAGGGTGAAGACCAAGAATGAAGGGCTAGGCAGCTTTGCATGACGTTTGAGGCTTCCACATCAGCGGCATAGAGGGCCAGAAGCCAGGGGAAGACTTTCCCACAGGGGCAGAGTGCAACAGAGGCTCTCACTAGGGTCCTTTCAGGTCTGCAGATACCTCAGGGGTCCAAGAAATACAATTTTTCTTCAGTACAATTGTATAGCATCCCTTCTCCTCATTTTTCTCTGGCACCATGTATAACAAATCCTTTAAACTGATTTCTGAAGTATTTTAGAGAACTCATCTACAAATCTGTTCTCTTTAAAACAAGTGAGAGTATAGGTATAAAAAAATAAAACTTGCAAAAACAAAAATAAGTGCACCATCCCTCAGTAACTACATGCAAGTATCTGCTTAGAATGTGTAAGATGAAAACATGAAAATCGGGGTTGGATAAGGTGGCTCCTGCCTGTAATCCCAGCGCTTTAGGAGGCTGAAGTGGGAGGATCACTTGAGGCCAGGAATTCAAGACCAGCCCAAGCAATGTAGCAGCTCTGTCTCTACAAAAAACAAAAAAATTAGCTGGGAGCAATGGCTCGTTCCTATAATCCCAGCACTTTGGGAGCTGAGGCAGGAGGATGACTTGAGCCCAAGAGATAGAGGCTGCAGTGGGCTATTGTCCCAACACCGTACTCCAGCCTGGGCAACCGAGTGAGACCCTGTCTCTAAACATTTTTTAAAAATCATAATTTAGGCTGGGCGCGGTGGCTCACGCCTGTAATCCCAGCACTTTGGGAGGCCGAGGTGGGTGGATCACGAGGTCAAGAGATCGAGACCATCCTGGTCAACATGGTGAAACCCCGTCTCTACTAAAAATACAAAAATTAGCTGGGCATAGTGGCACGTGCCTGTAGTCCCAGCTTCTCGGGAGGCTGAGGCAGGAGAATTGCTTGAACCCAGGAGGCGGAGGTTGTGGTGAGCCGAGATCGCGCCATTGCACTCCAGTCTGGGTAACAAGAGCGAAACTCCGTCTCAAAAACGAACAAACAAAAAAATCATAATTTATGTAACACTAATAAATCTGTTATATGCATCATAGACATGAAATGATGATAAGCAGGTCTGATCCCCACACCGCCACCCCAAGACCATTCTAGACAAAAGGCCCAGACCATTGTCTCTTCAAGGCTTGCCCAAGCTACCTTGCTATGCTTACATTCGTGTTGGCTGTACAGCGGGTTGGCATTCCTTAACCAGATCAAGATCAGAAATAAAGATAAAGGCCACACAAGTTCCACCACAAAGCGAATCTGTAAAAACAAAACAAAAAGAAAGTCCGGTGGTGCTAAGAAATTATACAAAACATAACCAAAGCAGACATTCTCCTCCTCAGAGCCTATGTGTGCAATAGGACTTTGCTTGTGGTATATTTACCCAAACAGCTTCCGTCTTTTACCCCCTCCCTCACACACCACCTCTACCTTGTTTTATTATACCAACCAGATTTTGTGTCCATCTGGGTTCTACCCTGCCTCTGTTTTAGAAAACTGCATTAGCATGAGACTTTTATAAAGGCTCATCAAGATCCTCTGCTTCAGTGCATTTTAGCTGTCACTATGCACAGAATGCAGATTTTGATTCAGTACAACCTCACCAGAGCTTGGATTTTTTTTTTTTAAAGACAGAGTATGCTCTGTCGCCAGGCTGGAGGACAGTGGCATGATCTTGGCTCACTGCAACCTCCACCTCCCGGATTCAAGCGATTCTCCTGCCACAGCCTCCTGAGAAGCTGGGACTGCAGGCACATGCCACCACGCCCGGCTAATTTTTGTGTTTTTAGTAGAGACGGGGTTTCGCCATGTTTGCCAGGCTGGTCTCAATCTCCTGACCTCGCCATCCACCCACCTCGGCCTCCCAAAGTGCTGGGATTACAGGAATGAGCCACTGTGCCCAGCCTCAGAGCTTGCATTTCTAACAAGCTCCTGGGTAATGCTGATATAACAGGTAGTAAAGATTTTTCTGTAATACTCTGTCTGTGGATAAGGAAAGAGGAACAGAGAAGGCGGGTGACCTGTGCAGTGTCACATCAGCAGTGACAGCGTCAGAACCCAAATCCAGCCTCCTGTTTCTACGGCCAATGTCCTTTCCGCCTCTTCCCATTACCTTGCCTTCTTGTATCACATAACAGACATTGCAAATGTGGTCACTGAATGAATGAATGAGTGAGTGAGCAAATAAATGATTGTGATCTATAGCAAAGCCAACAAAAATCTGGTCTACCAACATGTTTCCTTCAACAGTTTCTGTTGCTTAAAGAAACAAAGCAGGGCACATTGTCATGGGTTTTTATGCTGGAAGAGGCTGCTGATGTCAACATATGGTTGAAAGTTGGTATTTAGCCGAGCGCGGTGGCTCACGCCTGTAATCCCAGCACTTTGGGAGGCCGAGGCGGGTAGATCACGAGGTCAAGAGATCGAGACCATCCTGGTCAACATGGTGAAACCCCGTCTCTACTAAAAATACAAAAATTAGCCGGGCATGGTGGCACGTGCCTGTAGTCCCAGCTACTCGGGAGGCTGAGGCAGGAGAATCGCTTGAACCCAGGAGGCGGAGGTTGTGGTGAGCCGAGATCGCGCCATTGCACTCCAGCCTGGGTAACAAGAGCGAAACTCCGTCTCAAAAAAAAAAAAGTTGGTATTTAAATTTCGGTTCCATTTAGAGCTTAAGGACTCTTGACTCCGAAAGCAGACCCAGGGGCTGTGGCAGTCCACACCCTGTGGCATTGCACATAGGTGTGGGGGTTGGAGATGTGGAATTATGGAGGGGGAGAGGGACATGTGAACTGGACAGGAGAGTTATGCAGCCCTTACTCTAGAGACCTTAGGAAGGAAACACATCAGATCTGAAGGAGATCTGAAGCAGCTGGCTGGGGAGTAGCAAGTTTAACAGATCAGCCAGGGGCTATTCACATGGCCTTTCATGTAACCCTTTGTTGCTTTCCTCTAAAACAAATGTAAATAGGCTCTCAGCAAAACAAGAGTCACCACAGCAGAGGCTCAATAAATGCTCCTTTCCTGCTAATAAGGACAAGCCATATTCTGCTTTTTAATAAACAGCCTGCTGGCAACCAGATTATAAGAAACTAGAAAATAAATTGATAGGGGAAAGTGATCATCCATTAAAGAAAGAAAAAGCAAAAACTGTTTAGGGGCAGGTGGTAATTATGTGGTTGTAACTTTTTACAAGATGTTTTACTCAAAATACATATGGGAGGATGTGTTGGAGGAAGCGTGCACACACATGCACACAATATGGGAAGAAAAGATTATGAGGCACTGATTTTTTTTTTTTTTTTTTTTTTTTGAGTCGCTCTGTTGCCAAGGTTGGAGTGCAATGGCACGATCTTGGCTCACTGCAACCTCTGCCTCCTGGGTTCAAGTGATTCTTCTGCCTCAGCCTCCAGAGTAGCTGGCATTACAGGTGTGTGACACCATGCCTGGCTAATTTTTGTGTTTTTGGTAGAGACAGGGTTTCACCATATTGACCAGGCTGGTCTCGAACTCCTGACCTCAGGTGATCTACCTGCCTCAGCCTCCGAAAATACTGGGATTACTGGTGTGAGCCTCCACGCCCAGCCTGAGCAATCATTTTTGAAAGGACCTTGTACACCTTCTCCCACAAGATGGCAAAATACTAATGTTGGGCAATTCCTACCCAGCCTTAAGGGGACTGACTCTACACATACTTGCCAGCCACTGGAACATTGCAGTCTCCCTGGTGCAGGCGGATCGAGGTTAGCCAGGCTGGGCCTCTTCCCCAGCCAGCCCCATCTCATTGTTAACATCCTGGTCCCTGACCACACACAACTGTCCCCCAGCTGGCTGGACTACCCCTTCTTAACATTCATTTTACTTCAGAGTCGTTACTCCTCCAAGTAAGTGCAGCCCTCAAGGGCAGTGAGCTTCCTGAGGGCAGGAACCTCATCTGTCATTGACACTGCTGTGATTCCAGCACCCCACATGGGGCAGGACTCATAATAGGTATCAATAAATATCCTTGGAATGAGTGAGCCTTTGCCAAGACTAGTCTAGGAGGCTTCTCCAGGAAAGCCTTTGGTGACGTGGGGCTCAGGTCACCAACAGTCTGTAGATTTAAGAAATAGCCTCCCCCGCTGGTATGTACATTGGTATCTTATCTTCCATTCTGGATCATTCCATCGGTGCGTAAGGCGGGGGGAACAGGTTTGGCAAGATAGCAACATTGAGTGATAGGAGCAAATGATGAAACACGGAAGTTGTTCCTGGTGTCTTCATCAAAGAAATGAGACATCCAGTTCAAATCAACACATTTGACTCCTTTAGACAACTGCTTGCAATTTTGGCTTTCTACCAAGTAGATCGGCTATCTTGCATGCAGCACCATCTGTCTGGGAGTGGTCTGGTGTGTTAAACTCTGATGCTGATTTGGGAGTTAGTGGGAAGGTCTAGGTTAACAACCATTCTGGGGCTTGCTTAACCTCTGAGTCTGCTTTCTCGTCTCTGAAATGGACTGCTCTTTTTTCCTACGGTGGACACTCAGAGTTAAAAGCAGGTTACTCTGAGACCAAGTACTGGGGTTCCTATCCAGTCTGTTCCATCTTAGCCATGTGACCTTGGGCAACCCGCTCAACCCCTCCGTGGCACCCAGTCTCATCTGTGAAGTGGAAGTGGTACCAGGACCTACTTGCCAGAGCAGTCGTGAGGCTGAAATGAGACAACTGTGTTAAACACGAAACCACAACATGGCGTGAGGTAACACTCAGTACACATGAGCCATTTGTTACTGCCTCACAGGGTTGTCAGAAGGTCACAGGGGTGATGCAAAAGCGGATGAGTAAGGAGATATAATTAAGATTATCTGCAACCCTGTAGGCCTGTCCTCTGCTCACATTCTTCTCCCCGCCTTTCTGGATTCGGAACTGCCCAGCTGCTGGTTTGGAACCATGGGGCTTCCTGAGAAACCAGCCACACACTGTCCCCTGCTCCATACATGAAGAAGGAGGCGTGTGCACCAGGGAGGGGACCAGCCAGCTTGGCCTGCCTGTCCCATGGGTAAAATTTCCAAAGCAAGCTAGTGCATTGTCATCCTCCCTTGCAAGGCTTGTCATGCACCTTCGCATCCACCCACCCCTCACTCACTCATTCTTGTGTTTTTGAAAAATCTGGTCTCCACAAGGCACTGTGAGTTAGAGGTCTCCTCTCAGGAGTAGGGGCAGGATCAGCACCTCCTTTCTTCCTTCCTTCTTTCTTGGCCGTAGGGCTGATCCCACCTCACTTGTGCCCTCTTCGCATCCTTGAATTAGGCTGTTGTTTTCTGCCTATGGTTCCCGCCACTCAAATCATCACTCCTGTTGACCTAGGTTAGCACTTCTCACCCCTGTTGACCTGCGTCAGCACTTCTTATGTGGCTGCTCGCTGAAAACATGCCGGGGGTCTCGGGCCATGCCCCAGATCAACTACATCAGAATCTTGGGGCATGAGACATCAGGGTTCCTCTTTTTAACACTTCTTGGGTAATTCCAATGTGCAGCAAAGGCCGAGAGCCACTGGTCTAGGTAATAGTCGGTTGGTAATCTTTGAAACATATTTGTTGAGAAGTCACTGTTGTTCTGACTGTCACAGTGTGTTGTTTTTTTAGGGGGTGGGCGGGTGCTGCATGTCACATGTCACTCCCTGCACAAAGACCACAAGCCATTCTTTTCCTAGCCTGACAGGTCTGGTCTGCACAACAGCCTCTTCTCCTGCCCGCTTCCAAAGTCATGCTCAGCACCCCCACCCCAGGGCGGCATCCTTGTCCTTGACGCTCAACTGCGCACAGGCATACCCCAGGGAGAAATTCCACAGTATAATTAAAAACATGTTTTCTCAGCAGCTCAGACTCCCCCACCCTGCCCTTTACACATGTCTGTAACTTTAAGCCCAGCCGAGGCTCAGAAGGGCTGGTGGAAAATTCTTTTTTCCCAAACTGATTTTTCCTTCTTTCTTTCTCTTTTCTTTTCTCTTCTCTTCTTTCTTTCTTTCTCCCTTCCTTCCTTCCTTCCTTTCTTTCTCTTTCTCTTTCTTTCTTTTTCTTCTTTCCTTTCTTCCCTTTCTCTCTCTTTCTTTTTCTCTCTTTCTCTCTCCCCCTCTCACCTCCCCTCGTTTCTTTACCATTCAATCAACATGGGGAGGAGGGGTTTCTGGCAAGGGCACAGTTGTGCTTGTTGTTTTAAAACTGAGCCTGTTAAATTTTCTTCCTTCCTGCTCTGTTTTCAATTTAACAGAAGGCAGCCAAGGCCTAAAATTAGCCCTGTGATTCTTCCTTCTGCACCAAGAACCAGGACAGGATTCTTAGTCTGAAGAAACATGACCCAGAGCCTGGGTACACTGGAGTAGGTGCCCAGTCTCTCTGTACCTGCCACATTCTCAGCCTGATGCTGGGCCCAGAACAAAGGCCACAGCTGTCCCAGGTGCTTGGGGGTGTGGGGTCCAAAAAATGATTAGCGTCCCACTTTCATGAGTCCTCAGGCCTCCCTCAGTTATCCATCCTAACCCAGAAGCTGGGATGAGGGAATGATACCAAGACGCCTGCCTAGTGACCTTCATAAGCCCTGCCTGACACAGCGCTTGGTCCACAGCCAACACGGGCAATGTGTATTTGCCATGTGCAGTGGAGAGAGCGCTCGTCATTGGGAATGCTTGTTACCAGGAGGAACTCCTTAGGAAGGCTTCTTCCACCCTCTCCAACCCTGGTGCCTCCTCTGAGGAGACCTCCTCCTCACCTCTCACCCGTGCTTCCTTCTACTCCACGGTCCCCACATTGTGCTGCGCAGTAATTATACATGGGAGCTGCTCCTGTCTGGCTCTAAAGTCTATGAAGGCAGTGGCTGTGTCTAGCTCACCTTGGTATAGGGCGAACATACGTCCCAATTTGTCAGGGCCAGCGGTAGCTTACATTTATTGCCCCAGTGCTCCCTTTTACTTTCAAAACTGCCCTGATTGGATGAGGAATTATATGACGACTCTATCTTAGTGATATCAGTGACCAGACTATTGGATAGACCTTGATCCACGGAAGCAGTGTGGTGTCACGGCCATGCCCGCCTATCCTGGGTCACACAGGATGGTTGCGAATCCCAGGCCCGGCCCCACCAGTTACTAACCCTTCCCTGGAGCCTCAGTGACCTCATCAGTATCGTGGGGATCATCGAGAGGCCTGGGAGGTGATGCAGGTAGCACAGTGCTAGACACTTCGTAACACTTGACAAATGTTAACAGGAATGAGAAAGAAGAGGGAGGAAAGCAGAGCTGAAGATTTTCGTCTTACGCCCTTAGGGATTGGGAGCTGAGGAATGAGGAAATTTGGTATCTGTTTTTACTCTTGCTCTGCCTGCAGGAGTAAACATCTAAAACCATGGAGGTTTGAGGAAAAACCTGGGATCTGAATTATGGGCTGGGTGGTCATACTTTTCTTAGAGAGACCATCTTCTAGAGGTAGAAATTTCCAGAAGAACCAAAAGCTTAAGAAGGAGCCACAGATGCCTCAGAGCCAGAGAGTCTGCGGGGGTGCCTCTGTCTTGCCCAGACATCCTGGAAGCTCCTGGAATGTGGTCGCAGACGGGGAGCCATCAGGAGGCATGCCAGACGGAAATCTGAATTTCCAGGCCATCAGGACGGCATCCAGTGAACACCAGCCCAGCCCAGACCCAGCCCTGGGAGGTGCCCCGGCCAAGGCCCTCAGCCTGAGTGGCTGCATCTCCCTGGGAGCACGCTGTGGCAAAGGCAGCATCCCTGAGCAGGATTCACCAGCACACGCCAGGGAAAGGCCAGATTGAGAGGGAGGGCACAGAGGATTCTGAAAACAGTTATTCTCTGTCACAGCAACACGAGTACCACGGGAATGCAATCATTTTAGGCCAGCAGCTATGGTCCTCAGTTATCATGCAACCCCCTTTGAAGGTCACCAAGAGCACAGTAAGAGTAAAATGAACTAAGAATTGTCATTTCTTATGGGAAAGAGAGAACTATAAAGTATTGGATTTTCCTCTATAATCCATAGACTCCAAGCCTCCTGTAGGCAGGGGCTGGGAGGTCTTGTTGCTATTGTACACCCACGAACCTAGCACAGTGCCTGGAGATTGTTATTTGTTGATAGAAGGAAGGAATGAATACATGAATAAATTTAATCATGAGTCTTTTTCAAGTTTTGTCAGGATTTTCAAGAAGGGAAGCCGCTAGAAAAAAGGACCGAGTTTCTGACTCCTCTTAATACTTGGCCCCTGAGAACAACAGATAATTTCAGCACCAGCGCTGACAGGGGACAGTGGTGCTCCCTGGACAAGCCAGGTCCAACCTCCCCCCGCAGCCTCCCTGCGTCCTGGGCCAACCACACACAGGCTTTGAAGCCCCCCGTGAGCATGGTTGAAGCATATCCCCAGCTGCGCCCCTTCATGCTGGTTATTAAGCTGTTGTCCCTCAGCTCCGCATGCACCAGCCTGCCTGGGCTTTCTCCCCAGGGGTCTGGGCCTGAGGTCAGGCTCAGAGACCCAGCAGCAGCCTCGATGCACCCCTTCCTCCCAAGTCCTAATGTCAGCTCCGCAGACCTCTCATCTATGTTTCCAAGTCTTAATCATTCCTCTCTCTTCCCTTGGTTCTCTCAGCCCGAGGGATGGGAGCTGCGTCCTGCGGCTACTACCTCCTGATAACTTAGCGTTTTCTTTTACACTCTCAGTTACCAGCTCTGTACTTAGCTAACACCTTTTCATGCTAAACTCTAAGGAGACCCTCACCGAGATACTTATTCATAGGCCTTCGCCGGTTCCACCAGCTGGTACTATCATCTGCATAAACTTATTCTGAACCAAGCTCCAAGCTTCGGAGCAAATACTGTTCTCTTCTCCCCTCCCTTTCCTCCCGAGCTCTCCAGTGGCTTGCAGCTCCCCTCGTCCTAATCTCAGCCCCACTCAGCCCCCACCCTTTATCCCCTCCTTCCTCTTTCAGCTCCTTTAGTCACTGGCGTTTGCATGACTCTGCAAGGCTATAGCAAAGTGCATTCTTTCTTTACAGTTCTATGGTCACTCCTTCTCCCTTCCCAGAAAACGTGCACAAGGCCAGTTGGCATTTACAGGCACAGCCTTGGTGTTCTCTGATCTCCCGCACCTCTTGCCTGCACTTCTCATGGAATATTCCGTCTATGCTACTTTATTTTGCTCTTGGTCTCAAAACATACTTTGAGTTTTCCCAGCCAGCACAGAAGCCAGTCCAGGGTGGAATGTGTGTCGTGCTTTTAGGTCTCCAGTCTAACCCAGCCTGGCGTCTGCTCATTGAAAGAGTTCAGGAAATGTGCGTGATGGTTAATAATGTACTGTATCTCACAGAATCTGGGACGCAGTCAATTGTAAGACGCACTGTTATTTTTCTGCATCACTAAGAAAGAAAAAAAATGTGTCCAGTTAAACTGTGACTTGATCCCAATTTCAGAAATGTTAACGTGAAAAAACAGTGTGCCTCAGAGGATCAGTGAAATAAGGCCTCACTAAGCAGGGAAGCTATTTGCGGGGGTTCTTGTTTGCCTTTGGCCTGCTCTTCAGGGCATAGGGTTCTTCCCACTGCCCAGTGTGGACACCCTAGAGTGAGGTAGACTGGACTGGCAGGTGTAAAATGGGATGGGGGAGGGGTGGGCAGGCAATAGATTGACAGGATGGGCAAAAGATTTTCATGTGGCTGAGGACAGAGAAGCACATCTTCCTGTGAAGAGCATTGTCAGAGGGGCCCACAGAGCTGCCATCCAGCTAAACACTGCTTAGGTGCTAACCCACGACAAACCCACTGACTGCTCACAACTCCCCACCTGCCCCACCACCCCACCCCACACTTTCAACCTGTTTATTTGCTCCACACCTCATTTTTAAACCACAGACAGTAACTGTTACCTTTTGCCTTTTCCTCAGGGTCCAGTTCTTCCAGAGCAAAAGCTGTATCTGTCTCACGAAGCCCATGCTAATGACCACACGAAGACCAGACTGGTCAGAGCTGAGGGCCCCCAGACAGCAAAGGACGTAAATGCCGCTAAGAGCGCCTCCGGCTCCGGCCGCTGTGTCCTTCTCCTGGTGATTAAAGGCTACTTTTCCCCTTCAAAGCATAATCCCTTCTAATTACACATAAGCCCTTTGTTGGGGAGAGGAGGCTGACACTGTGTTGGTTCCTTTTTCGGGAGAGAAAGAGAACCCTAAAGACACAAGTGGCTGGGTACCAGGGAAATTGAGGTGGGGGATACAATGGGAAACCAAGGCCCTCAGGCACCCTCCTCCATGAGAGGAGTTCCTGGGGTTGCTGAGGAGGATGTCTTTGGATATCTCCTTAAGTTTGGAACAAAATCTCTTTGCATAAATATAGGCTGGGCATTTGCCCTCCTCAGGAGCCTGCCATGAGCCAGTAGCCAGGGTTCGACTGCCCCTTTAAGTCAAATCAACCCACCTGGCAGATCTGAAGTGATCCCTCCTTCTTTTTTTTTTTTTTTTTTA
>PVKV010026614.1:17628-27783 GCA_004027835.1 Alouatta palliata
CAGGCTGGAGTGCAATGGCGCGATCTCGGCTCACCGCAACCTCCGCCTCCTGGGTTCAAGCAATTCTCCTGCCTCAGCCTCCCGAGTAGCTGGGACTACAGGCATGTGCCACCATGCCCAGCTAATTTTTGTATTTTTAGTAGAGACGGGGTTTCACCATGTTGACCAGGATGGTCTTGATCTCTTGACCTCGTGATCCGCCCACCTTGGCCTCCCAAAGTGCCGGGATTACAGGCGTGAGCCATCGCACCCGGCCAGTAAGTTTATGATTTCTAAACTGCTTTTGCATGTTATTTCATTTTAGCCTCAAAATTTTGTGAGGTCTGTATTTGCTCGGTTTTACAGATGAGAAACATGAAGCCTAGTGAGATTAAGTACTTTGCTCAGGGTCCCACGTGACAAGGTGGGTTCTTGAACAAGTGAGTCATTTAAACTCTGCAAAGACAGGGAGGAATAGCTTATCTTGCCCAGGAAAACCACAAGGGAAGCATGGTTGGAGTGAAGGCTAGCAATGGAGGATGCTGGAAAAGGAGACAGGGACCAGACTGAGAAATTGATGATGGTGATGACTGATTCAACTAAGGTTTGCTGAGCACCTGCAAAGTGACTGGAGTGGCCCACACGTGCAGGCCACCCCCCAACAAGCTCTGGCAGAATCATTAAGACCTTGTAACATGCTGAAGAGTATGGGTTTTATCATGTAGAAGGTGATGAAAGATTTTAATCCAGGGCTGCCAAGAGTAGTCAGTTCACCCTGGCACCAATGTGGGGGTGGTTTAGCGGGAGGCAGAGAGCCTGAGCAATGCAGTGACAGCCCTGTTGGAGAGAAAGGGGGGACTGGAGAGATAGGAAGGAAGGAGACAGCAGTGCTGGGTGACTTACTGGAAGAGGGTGGTGAGGAAGAAGGAGAAGTCAGCTAGATGGAATTTAGCTTGGCTGGCTGGCTAGTGAGATGGTGGTGCTCATAACTGAGAAGGGAATGCCAGAAGAAGGCCAGTGGGGAGCAGGAGGCAGTGGGGGAGAACAGGGATTTGCATTTGATATATTGAAGCTGAAGTTCCTATGACATCTGACTGTACATATTCAGCAGGGAGTTGAATACTTGCATCTGGAGTCAAGAATAGGCTTGTGAGATGGAGACATAGCTTTGTGTGACGTCAGCACATAGGTGGAAGATTAAGTTCTAGGAGTGATTAAACAGGTGACCCAGGAAAGATAAGCTTGGAGAGTCTATGAGGTTGCTGAAGGGGAGCTACAGCTGGTGAAGGAATATGCCTCCTTCCAATTCCCAAAGACATCAGCTATGTAAATAATGTTCTGTCATAGTTTAAAAATGGTCCATGCTTCATTGAGCTAAAAAGGAGAAAGTTAAACTATGAGCACTTTGTTAATATTCAATTGATGATACTTCCCATCTAACCATTGTTCTTGTCTGAACAAATCTGAAATCTGTTGAGATTGACACATACATGACATACAATTTATCATTGAACCATTTAAAATGTACAATTGAGTACTGTTTTTTTATTTTTATTTTTATTTTTAGAGATGGTTTCACCATGTTGGCCAGGCTAGTCTCGAAATTGCTGGATCCAATGGTGTTTCTGCTGATTTTTGGAGGAACGACCATACTCTTTCCCTTAGCAGCTGCCCTATTGTACATGCCAATCAGCAGTGCACGATGATTCCAGCTTCTCCACATCCTGGCCAACACTTGTTACGTTCTGTTTTTCTTCTTATCATAGCCATCCTGATGGGTGTGAGATGGTATTTCACTGTGGTTTTTATTTGCATTTCCCTAATGATTGATATTAAGGACATTTAACTCTTTTTTTACTCTTTAATATTATAGATATTTCATATAATTTTTCTCCCAAGGTAACTCCAGTTGTTTTAAAATTATGTCAAACTAAAAGCTATGTTCAGTTTTCTCATACATTTCTGAGAATATACCTAGTGACTCAAGAATGATACTGATGCTAACTGCACATTTCATTCTCATAGTTATCACCATTAACACAAACTGATGGGGGTAAATATGAAATTGATAGAGTCCTGGCAGTAGTTTTGAGCTAGGACTCTGCACATGCATTGAGAGTTGTGATGTTAAGCGATAGACCATATCAATTCACATTTATGTGCAGAACTATAAAGAAGTCAAGGAAAATGGTGAAGTTTTAGAGATCTTCTCACTCCTATTCCTGAGGGTTGAACTAGGAAGAGGCATTCTGCTACTTATATCAGTTATTCTGCCAACAAAAATTCAGTAATGGAGAGAAATAATTTATAATTTATAAAGTCTCTGTTTGGAAAAAAAACTGACGGGCACAGCAGCTCACACCTGTAATCCCAGCACTTTGGGAGGCTGAGGCAGGAGGATCACGAGGTCAGGAGTTTGAGACCAGCCTGGCCAACATGGTGAAACCCCGTCTCTACTAAAAATACAGAAATTAGCTGGGCGTGGTCGCAGGCACCTGTAATCCCAGCTATTCGGGAGGCTGAGGCCGGAGAATCGCTTGAACCTGGGAGGTGAAGGTTGCAGTGAGCTGAGACCATGCCATTGCACTCCAGCCTGGGTGACAGAGCAAGACTCCATCTCAAACAAACAAACAAACAAAAAAAACTATGGAAAAATATATAGACAAAATTAGTTTGAAATTACTGTAATTTTGGCGTGGACATAAATTTGATAATAAAACCAATGCCAAAAGATGACCATCAATTCACTTACAACAAGCTGAAGAAAACAGAATGTCCCCAATACATCATTAGACATATATTTCTTTGAAACAGTGATTGTAGGTGGAATGAGAAGACATTATGAATCTATGTCACAAGCATAAAGGCAGTTTTGGGCCATCATAATGTAAAATGAAAAATATCTGATTTTTACATTTGAATTTCTTTCTACCAAACTCAAAACTAAATCATTGTGCAATTAAAACTTGAAACTCCAATCATGAATAACGTAAGTATCTCCTCAGCTTATGCAATAATATTTAATGAGATGGGTCACTAGGTTCAGTTAGTGTTACGTAGGGGCTTAAGCAAAGACTGGGGACGGGTTGCTTGTTTTTGCTAAACAAGCCTGGGACCCTGGTATAGGTCTGCATCCTAGAAAAGGAGGTACCTTTTTCATTTCACAAAGGTGTCTTCTGCTCATCAACCTATGCAACCACAAGAGGCTTCATCCACCCAGAGGAGCACCTTTTCTAATTTGCATGAAAGTGCCACATAGGCTAGCAGAGGACCTGAGGCTGTGTTCCCCACCAGTAGGAGAAATCTTAACTGCAGTAACAGAGAATAAAGGGAACGCACAGAGTGGTAGAGAGCATGGGTCCCAGCTGTAGCTGAATCCCTGGTTCCAGCTGTCTTTGGGACACAGCTGTTCCTCTCCTTTTCAGGCAGATTAGCTGTAAGACACTCTGATCCTTTCAGTAAAACCTCCTTTTGCCTAAATTAGTTCAAATTTGGCTTCCATAATTTTTACCAAAAGATTCCTGACTAATGTGAGTTATCCTAATCAAGGAGAGGATATGACCTGGACCAACCAACATGGGGGGAAAAAAAGTATTTGCAGCCTATTGGGATGTATCTGAACAAAATTCCTGGGTAGGTCCATGATTGCAATAATAATATAAGTATTATAAATACTAACATAATCCAATGGAGTTGCAGCAAAATTTCAAGGAGAGAAGATAAACTGTCATGAGTATCTTCTAAGAAAGTAAAAGAACTCCAAAATACCCAATATTAGCAATTCCTGCATCTATTAAGAAAAGGCTCACAAGTTTTCAAAACTTGCTCAGCAGTGTCAAGGCAAGCAGGAAGATGTGTGGCAAGTTCAAAATACATCAACCAATGCACATTACTAGCTGGAACGGAATTGCTTTCCTAGAGTATCAAAACACTAAAATGATATCAGCTGATTCTCCAAATCCTTTTATGGACAAGGAATCAAGTGAAATATTTGTTTCCAATTTTGAATCAGTCTTTTGTTTGAAATTTATTTATCATTCACTCAGCATTACCAGAATTCTTTCTAAAGAGCCTCAAAGTGAAACTGTAAAAATATTTTGCCTTTGTTTTCAAAAGTAGACGCAATATTACATAGTTTGCCATCAGAGAGAAGTGATGGATATTTCAAAACCATTTGGCAGAGAGGAAAGGAATTTTTCCAGAAAAAATATCTCCAAAAGTCCCCTATTTAAAAATATCTTTGGAGGATAAAAAACTTAAAATCATAAGATTTAGGGTAAGGCATTTTCCCCGACCTCCTCAAGACAGAATAAAATTAATATCTATTACTGTAGCTTACTACTAAGTATATCAGTAAATTTAAATTCATACTTTTTCCTGATAATTATACCAAAATGAAAATAATTTCTGAATTATTGAATAAGAAAACACTTTTTAAAAACTTTACAAACTTGATGCAAATGTAATTCCAGAACTTTACTTTTACCTAAAGTGCCTACAGCTCAATTTTACTTATTAATCAATCTTGACTGCTCTCTTACTTGACGTGGTCTTATTAGTAAGCCATGGAGCTTGCAGCTGTTGCATATTGCTTTGATTTGGCCGGTCACTGTAGCAAGAATGGCATGCCCAATTTTCTACTTTTCATTGCTAGAAAAATTTACACAGTAAAAGAGATCCCCTCATCACTCATTACTGTAGAACAGAAACTAATGACCAATCTAATACAACTAAAGGACTCTGTGGTATTATGGAATCATTGGGCCCGTCAGCTGAGAAATAAATTTTATTTTGCTAATTGAATTTCCCCTATGAAAATCTTGCACATCAGCTGGTACTAATTTTGCTTTGCCTGTAATAATTTTGGACTTCAGATTGTTGCTGCTATTGGATTAACATGTAGATATTGAAATTTAGCTTATGAAAATAGTACCATTTGTGAAAACAATACTCACTTGAATATTTTCATGAGCTTTTCTTGGGAATGAGAAGAGACTTACTGCTTTTATGTCTAAGCAATCTTTGCCCATCAACTCCTCCAGATATTCCAGAGTTCCTCCAAATATTCCAAATATTCCAGGGGTCTATGTAGGGGGAAAGGTCTACGATGCAAATCTAGGGAACTGATTGTTTAAAAGTCAGTACACAAGTGTTTATCACAACATCCCTTCTAATAGCAAAACCTGGAAATACCTGTCACAGAAGAATGGGTAAATGAATTATGGTAGATTCTCTCACAGCAGTGAGCATGAATAAACTACATCTACAAAAATATAATTAATTCTCTCATATGTAAAGCTGAGCAAAAGAAGCCTGGCGGAGCCCTCATAGCCTACGTTTACAAAGTTCAAGCATAGGCAAAACTCATCTCTTGACATCAGGATAGCAGTACTCTTCGGGGGGCCTGGTGGCTGGAACGGGCACAAGGGCATTTCTAAGGGTGCTGGAAACACATCATCTTTTGATCTGACTGCTAGTTGCATGGAGTGTTCTGTCTGTGAAAATGATCAACCTGTGAACTTACGATCTGTGCACTTCTCTGTATGAAGAAGAACAGACTTCTTAATCATTGTTCATAGTCCGTTTTTTTTTTTTTTTTTTTAAGCAGGTGAAGGAAGAGAACCCAGTGAGGGAGGCTGAAGCAGATGAGCTAGAGATGATGGAGAAAAGTCTGGAAAGAGGGGTGCCCTGGGAGCCATGGAAAGAGAATGTTTCAGAAGGAAGAATCAGTCTGCAGTACTAAATGGCTTGAGAAAGTCCTAGAAGGATAAAGACTGAAAGCTGCCCATTAGATTTGACAACTGACCTCTGAGAGAACAGTTTTAATGGGAGGCAGAAACCAGACAGCAGAGAGTTGAAGAGCAAGACCTGGAGATGGGAGCTACTCTTTCCAGTGGCCACACTGTGAAGGGAAGAGTGATGGCCACAGCAGCGGGAAGGAATGAAAACACTTTGAGTCCAGGAGGTCTTCTCCCTGAAGACAGGAGAGATTGGACCACGTTAATGTGTGGGAGACAGATGGTTGAAAGAGAGTTGCTAAAGTTACTGGGGGATGATTGTTGGGGTCCCCAAGGAAGTGGAGGAGGTGGGATTGCCCCTGGGCATGGGAAGGGGCAACTTGTGGACACTGTGGGGAAGGAGACCAGGAAGTGCAAGTACGATTCACCGAGGTAATGGAGGCTGAGAGTTGAGGGCGCTCATCCTCGTGACTTCCCACTTAAATGTGTATAGGAGGTCAATAAGGGGATTAAGTGAGATAATGAGAAATCTTATGTGCAGATTCATTGCCTCGTCTTTCCTTTGCCCTCTGATCATTTTTAAAGCAAAGTGCAGTTTAGTCAGTCATCTACAATGGAAGAATAACTTATAGACTGCATGTAGAGATCTTAGGGGGACAAATTATTCATAGACATCTCCCTCTCCCTCCCCACCCAGACACATTCACCATTATATTCATTTAATTCATTGGCAAGTGACAGGGAGAGTATTGATACTCAGCTCAGCTAGACAGTTTAACCCAATAATTAACACTAACAACAATGCTTTCCTGGGAAATGTTTTCCCAGGTATGGTTTCTTCTGGCCCAGGAGAGCTGAATCCATTCAGAGGTCTCCTGGCCCCAGGAAAAGCAAGGCTGAGTTTGGGTCCTTCCGTGGAACCAACTTTGTTCTCAATCTTCAGCTGTTTTGGGGCTTCTTCTGGTACCCCAAGCTCTATCCAAGGCAGATCTATTTGGGGTGACTACACATATGGAAACTAAAGATCGGGGAATGTATTCATATAAACAACCTTGGCCAGGCACCTTTGGGAAGGCTTCATGGACTCCAGGGAGGCATGGGGGTAGGGTGGAGTCCCTGCACCCCAGCGTGGTGGGTTCTGCTTTAGCAGAATAAAGCTAAATCAAGTTGTTACCAAAAATGACAGGCAGGTTGTTATTCCGGGCATATCTTATACACTCACTTTCAGAGCTGTTTAGAGTTTTGCTGATTTGACACCCAGATAACCCACAAGAGTCCAGAGATTTTACATTTTCTGGGCATTAAGTGCAAAGTACTTGCCAGATAACAGAGTTTTAGTGGGATGCCAAGGAGTGCTGCATAGCAGACCATGAGTCTGGGCTGTTATCACATGAGCTGCAGTGAATTGCCGGCTGAGTACAGAGTATGGCAACACCTGAGAAGCTTCATTCTCAGGGCCAGACCTGTCACTCTGAATCTCAGGGCATCCTAAGCTTGGCTGTGGTTGTGTATCAAAAGTTAGATATTCCAAAAGGCTCCGGCCAGAAGCAAGCAACACAACCCAGTGACAAACTGAAAAAACAGAGGTAAAGAGATGTTCTAGTGCCAATAATAATTTTTTAGAATTAAGGACCCAAATTAATTCAGTACCGTTCTTCATAGTTATGCATATACTATGACTAAGATGAATGAGAGTAACTTGTGTGTCCGTATGAAAGTGTGTCCGTCCTTACACTGCCTTCCTTTGAAGGAAGACTTGGCCCCGGCCCACAGGAATCTGCGATCAGGAGGTTGGGAAGTGAGATCTCCACAGACCCGGAACTTGCATGTGCATGAATAACTTTCAACAACAGGTACAGAGCTTGCCTCCCGGTACAATCTTGCAATGAGCAAATGATCAAGAGGAGCCCTTTTCCAAGGTATCCACTTAATGGTAAAACCACACAATGACCAAAAATGACGTCGGTTCTTCAGTTACCATTTGACCTGGAGCATGGGAAAACAGAAGGAAAATGGAAACTACTTAGACAGCATTTTGTTGGGAGGTGGAAGCAGCGTGGGAAAATATTTCACATGATTCTTGCCTACTCAGCCTGACAAAGAAAGCTGTGGTTTGTTGTCAGATTCCTTCAACTAAATGTGTCAAAGGGAGAGAAACCTCTCTTGAGTGAGAGACCGCTCTCTCCAAACAGCTGCACATCGCCTCCCTCCTCTGTGGCTCACACCGTCCCCGGCCCTCTCTCCTCTCTTCACACTTGGAGCTGGAAAGGGGAATGGAGAAGAGGTCCGTATCCTTAGCTTTCCCTTGTGTGTCAGTCTTCATTCCTGCCATGGACTCGTTTCTGGCTCCACCCCAGTGGGATGCTGCATGGTCATTTTGGCAAAAACATGGATAGCCATAGAAGCAACGGGTCCTGAGTGGACACCAGCAGTCATCCCAGGAGCACCTGTAAACGGTGTGCAAGTGGTTTTTGTCCCTGCGGGTGAAGCAAAAACTTTGATCCTCTTCATTCTTTTATGAAAGTGATTATTTTTAAAGTGCTGATCCTCGATATGACTTCACTGATAAAGATTTGAGTGTGAGTATTGTGAGTATGTGTGGTATTGTGGAATACCACGGTCTTTGGAACCAGACAAAACTAGGTTCCGATCTCATATTTTCCACTTAGCTATGTGACCTTAGAGAGGTTTAAAAGTCGGGATGCTGCTATTAAAATGATGGGAGAAAAATGTCTGCATTAATCCAGGAGCACCTCAAGTAAATGTTCGAAGAGCCTTCTTTCTTAATCGGTGATGCGTCTGTATTTTTCTCTGACTGCTGCTTGAGGTGCTAGATTAGATTCGGAGAAAATGTGGACATGGTCATAGAAGTCCCATAACACAGAAGGCTACATTGCTTTTCTAGAGGTCATGTCAAGTCAACACTGGTTTCTCAACAATGCCTGGAGAGACTGTCTTAAGTGAAAGCCCTGTCATCAAACACAAAACAACCCTTTCTGTAAAATGGTTATCACTAGCTTTCAACCTTTGGCACATGTAACAGCTAGGGAACCGCAGAGACTTGGGCCTGGGCTGAGGATCTAATCCTAGCAAGGCTGTTACAAACCTTGTGCAGAGCACTTCGGCTTGCTCTCTGAAAGATGCGGCTTCGAGACGTTTCAGAAATTCTCTTTTCAGAGTAGAGACTCGTGCCCCGTATAGAAGGGGCAGTCGTGGTTTGGATCCTGTAAGTCATACGGGATGAAAAACTATTTCTTTTTTTTTTTTTAGACAGAGTCTCACTCTGTCACCCAGGCTGGAGTGCAGTGGCGCGATCTCGGCTCACTGCAGCCTCTGCCACCTGGTTCAAGCAATTCTCTTGCCTCAGCCTCCTCAGTAGCTGGGATTACAAGTGCCTGCCACCATGTCTGGCTAATTTTTGCAGTTTTAGTAGAGACGAGGTTTCACTTCTTGGCCGGGCTGGTCTTGAACTCCTGACCTCATGATTCAGCTGACTTGACCTCCCAAAGTGCTGGGATTACAGGTGTGAGCCACCACGCCCGGCCAAAAGACTGTATTTCTTAGGGCATGAGTAAAACAATGCTTCCGCTCCCATTGCCTTCCTTATGGGGTTGGTGCTTTCAACCAGAGTAGAGGATGGGGGCACAGGGTGAGCTCTGGGGAAGAATGTCAACAGACCTCTTTATTTATGACCGTATTACTGTTGTTGAAGACATAATGAGATCAATAGGGGTCATCAGAGATAACCTTAACAAACGCCTCTGAGATAAGTGTTTGTTTTCAAAAACAGCAGGCTTTTGTCAGTGCTTCCTAGAATCATTTGTCTTCCACTTTTATTATGTTTGCCATATCCAGGGAGCACTTGTACTTTATCATATTTAATTGATTTTCAATTGACTCACTTTAAAAAAAAATAGACATAGGGTCTCAACATGTTGCCCAGGCTGTTCTTGAACTCCTGGGCTCAGGCAATCCTCCCATCTTGGCCTCCCAAAGTGCTAGGATTACAGATTTGAGCCACTGCACCTGACTTGATTCACTTTTTATACTTAGCTAAACCCTAAACAATAATCTAGGAAGTTACGGGTTTATTATACTTCTAGAAAGAGCACAGAGCTATTAAAATATATTTTTTATGTACCTTCTAAAATCATCTTATGCAGCACCAATAGGCAGGCCATACTTTAGAAGACACTTCTTTGGATGAGCAACTATATGATGAAAAGACTATTACTGGCCGACATGGTGGCTCACGCCTGTAATCCCAGCACTTTGGGAGGCCGAGGTGGGCGGATCACAAGGTTAGGAGTTTGAGACCAGCCTGACCAAAAATGGTGAAACCCCGTCTCTACTAAAAAAATGCAAAAATTAGCTGGGTATGGTGGTGTGTACCTGTAATCCCAGCTACTTGGGAGGCTGAGGCAGGAGAATTGCTTGA
>PVKV010026615.1:0-27707 GCA_004027835.1 Alouatta palliata
TTTTTTTTTTTTAAGTTGAATGGTCACTGTCTCCCAGGTGTTCCAGCCGCCTGTTGACAAGGCGCCGGGATTTGTATGATTTCCCCTGCGGTGACCCACTGCGCCGGCTGAAACCGCGGTCGCTGGCGTTTTTTTGCCTGGGAAATCTCCTGGCCTGGCTGTCTGTTTCAGTCCCCTTTTTTAATCAAATGAATGGGCGACAATGCCTTCCCGGAGCTCCAATTGCCTGCTAAAACGGCACCCGGACCCACCTCTTTTGTATCGGGAACCGCTGCGCCGGGGCGCCGCTCCAAACAGCTGTGGCGAAAACGGCCGCGCAGGCGAAAACAGCAGAGCTTGCGAAAACAGCGGAGCCGGTGTAAACAGCTGCGCCGGCCAAACCAGCCGCGCGGGCCAAACCAGGTGCGCTGGCGACCCGTGGGGCTCCTCCCCCTGGGAATCTCCTGGTCTGTGGGCAATAAAAATCCATCTGGGAATGTGGTGTCCACTCACCCTCCACGCTTTCACTGGGAGCTGCAATCCTCAGCTGCTCCTAATCGGCCATCTTGGATCTCTCCATATAGCTATAATTATATCTTAGTTTATCATCGGAGGAATGCTTAGAGTGGACACAGTACAGAGCATGAATTAAGGAATGAGCAGCCTATAATCAGAGGAATGCCTAGAGCAGTCACAGTGCAGAGCATGATTTAAGGGGAAAACAGTTATGCCAGGACAAGAATCCATGGCCCAGGTGGCAACGTTCAGTATTGTAAAGATACTCGCTGTATGGCAGGCTTGGGGCGAGAGCCACTCCTCCTGATAAAGGAGTTGTAGGACCTTGCTCCAGTTCTTGTGGAAGGCTGCCCTCAGAATGGCAATCCACCTTGGTGACTGTGAACTTTATTCAGCTCTTGCTACTGTGCTGCTTGAAAATCTTCCCTTAGAACCCATTGGAAGCTGCCAGAAGGTGGTGGTAACCTTGACAGCTCTGTCACTGCTATGTGACTTAAAGTATCCTCCTATAAATCTTAGAAGTAGTTTGCCCATAGATAGAAGTATTGCACGCTGCACCCTCTTCAGTGCGCACGGCCCACCTTCAAGCCTCGGTGACCTAATGGGGGGGACCCCTTACTGCACACGGCCCTTGCCTTCATGGGAACGGGCCTCTTGCTGTGCACTGTCCACCTCCTGGCCTAGGTGACCTAATGGGGGTGGACCCCATGTTTTATTGCTCACGACCCTATCACTATCCTTAAAGATGATTTCACTCACTGCCCTGCCTCCTAACATATTACACAAGAAATACTCATGCTTCTGGACATTCGGGGCCTCGCCTGACTCCACTTATAGGTGGCGTGGCCCCCTGAGCCCAGCTGCGTTTTCCTTGTACTTCTGTGTCCTGTCTCTTTATTTCTCGGATCCTGCGCCTCAGCACAGCATAAGGCTCACCCCACGACCCTGTGGGGCCATCAGCCCTACAGGTTCAAGCAGTTCTCCTGCCTCAGCCTCCTGAGTAGCTAGGATTACAGGCACGCACCACTTCGCCAGGCTAATTTTTCGTACTTTTAGTCGAGACCGGGTTTCTCCATGTTGGTCAGGCTGGTCCTGACCTCAGGTGATCCACCTGCCTCAGCCTCCCAAAGTGCTGGGATTACAGGTGTGAGACACCGCACCCGGCCAATACGTGTTGTTTTATATTTTTCCCAGCTTGGGAGTTGGAGACTTAATCGGCATTACCTAATCCACTGTTATCAGAAGCTAATAACAACAACAATAATAGTCATTCTTTTCTGTTTAACTTATCTTTTATATCTTCTCTTATTTCTGCTCTATATTCTGGAAGATTTTTCCAATTATATTTTCCATATCCTCTACTTATTCTTTACCATTACCCACTGTAATATTGTAACTTGAAATTAAAAAAATAATAATAATAAATAGAGACAGGGTCTCACTCTTTTGCCCAGGCTGGAGTGCAATGGTATGATCATAGCTTGCTGCAACCTTACACTCCTGGGCTTAAGCACTCCTTCCACCTTGTCTCTCAAGTAGCTGGGACTACAAGTATACACCATCATGCTCGGCCATATTTTTATTTTTAAATTTTTTGTAGAGACAGGGTTTCACTATGTTGCCCAGGCTAATCTAAAACTCTTGGCCTCAAGTGATCTTTCCACCTTGACCTCCCAAAATATTACAGGCATGAGCCCCTGCACCTGGCCAGCTTTTACTTTTTTTTTTTTTAATGGGGTCTTGCTCTGTTACCCAGGCTGGAGTGCAGTGGCTGCTCTCGGCTCACTGCAACCTTTGTCCCCTGGGTTGAAGTGAGTTTCCTCCCTCAGCCTCCCGAGGAGCTGGGACTAGAGGCATGAGCCTTCATGCCCACTAATTTTTGTATTTTTAGTAGACAGAGCTTCGCCATGTTGATCAGGCTGGTCTTGAACCCCTGACCTCAAGTGATCCGCCAGCCTCAGCCTCCCAAAGTGCTGGGATTACAGGCATGAGCCACCATGCCCAGCAGCTTTCACATTTTTAATGTAAAATGTAAAATAGCTGCACCTGGCCAGCTTTTACATTTTTAATGATGTAAATGTAATGGAGGATTTATTATTATATATTACATTACAAATGTAGTGAGAGATTTATTCGAGGAGTTTTGGGAAGAAATCTGGTGTATTTCTAATCTTGCTTTGGCTATGTTCCTTTGTAGGTGTTTGAAGTTAACGCTTTATTAATTCTCTGTTAAGATCCTGCACCCACGCTATGAATCTCCACACGCAGGTGGCTCACTTTTTTCTGTGAGTTAATTGAAGCATATTAGAGGTAGAGGAAGTAATGTGTTAAACAGCATATGTCTTCCACTTAACTCAGATATGCAAGTTTGCACATTTAATATGATCAAATTTATTTATAGTTTGTTCTCTTTTGTCTTACATGAGAAATATTTTTTCCCAGGTTCAAAAAAAAAATCTTGATATTTAGATATTTTATTGTCTTTTCTTTCTTTCTTTCCTTCCTTCATTTCTTTCTTTCCTTTCTTTTTCTCTTTTATTTTCTTTCTTTCAGGGCTTACTATGTTGCCCAGCTATTTACTGTTTCATATACATTTTTGAATCTCTGATCTTAGTCCATGAAAAACCCTGTTGAGATTTTAACTACAATTGCATTCAATGTATACATACATTGAGCAAACATTCTTAACACATGTTTGTTAATTTACTTTGGTCTTCTGTTAATTTTCTAGCTCCCCCTCCAAAAGACTAGTACATATTTGTTAGCTTTATTCCTAGTCTTATGTTTTGTCTTTTCAGAATTAATAAATTTGGCCAGGAGTGATGACTAATGCCTGTAATCCCAGCACTTTGGGAGGCCGAGACAGGTGGATTGCTTGAGCTCAGGAGTTCAAGACCAGCCTGGGCAACATGGCACAACCACATCATACACACACACACACACACACACACACACACACACACACACGCATGCACGTGCGCACACAATACAAAAATTAGCCAGGTATGGTGGCACACACCTGTAGTCGCAGCTACTTGTGAGGCTGAGTGAGAGGATGACTTGAGCCCAGGAGGCAGAGGTTTCAGTGAGCTGTGATGGCGTCACTGCACTCTAGCCTGGGTGAGAGTGAACATCAACAAAATTAATAAAGTTTATTTCGATTTACAGAAAAATTAAGCAAGTAGTATAGAGTTTCCATGTATGCCCCTATACATAATTTTCCCTATTATTAACATATTATACTAATATGATACATTGGTTAAAATTAATAAACCAATATTGATACTGTATCATCAGCTAAAATCCATAGTTTATTTCGATTTCCACAGTTTTTACCTCACACATTTTTTGTGTTTCAGGGTCCCATCAGGATTCATTTTGTCCTCATTCTTCTTGGCTGTGATTGTTTCTCCAATTTTTGTTTTTGACGACTTGGAGAGTTTTAAGGAGTACTATGAGGTATTTTGTAGGATGCCCTCTATTGAAACCTTTTTTGATATTTTACTCATGATTAGCAGGGAATTATGGATTTGGGGGAGAGATATCACAGGGGTACAGTGTCATTTTTATCACATCATATCAAGGAGACACTATGAGTGTGATTTATCACTGTTGATGTTGACCTTGGTCACCTGGCTAAGATAGTGCATGTCAGTGTTCTCCACTGTAAAGTTACTGTTTTTCAGTTTTCTATACTGTATTCTTTAAGGGAAATCCCTATGTACACCTAACACTTAAGGAGTGAGAAGTTATCATCCCCTTCTTGAGGGCAGAGTGTCCACATAAATTATTTGAAATTATTCTGCATGGGAGATTTGTTTCTTCTCTACCATTTGTTTATTTTATTCAATCATTTGTTTTCATCAGAATGGACTCATAAATACTTAGTTTAGATTTTATTGCAGTACTACTTTTTAAATTATATTGCTCAAATTGTTTCAGCTTTGGGTATTGAGATGTTTTAAAATTATCTCCTGTGCCCTTTTGACATACTCCAAACAATGTATGTGTATTTTCAGTGCTCTTTACTTTCTGGCACTAAAAGATGTGCCAGGCTCATCTCCCATATTTTCTGCCCTAATCCTAGAATCAGCTTTCTTTGAGAAGTTCTCGTTCCTTGTATTGGAGAGTGGTGTTAGAAACCAAGATCTGGGTGCTAGGTATGCTCATGGCTAGTAAGAAGTCATTTCTTTTAGGGCCCGTCTGCTGACAGAGCAATGATAGATGTGTATGTATACTAACCCATCTATCCTTGTATATAAGATCTTATGTTTTCTCTTAGTATTATAAATAGTATTTTTAAAATAAAAACTTTAAAGTATAACAAATATACAGAAAACTATATGACACAAAAATGTATAGCTCAATGAAACATTTCAAAGCAATTCCCTATGCACCACCATCAGGTCAAGAGATAGAGTATTAATAGACCCACTGATAGCATGAATAACCTATTTTATCTGATATTAACATAGATCATAGACATATATTATGTTATTTTTATTTTTTTAGTCATTATTTTATATGCTCTTTCCTTTTATATTTTTTCCTGCATTTCCAAACTTCCATTTGGATAATATTTTCTTTCATTGCAGAACTGCTGGTGATAAATTATGTTAGGTCTTGTTTGTCTGGAAATGTCTTATCTAACTTTCATTTTTATGGTTATTTTTGCTGGGTAGAAAAAATTCTGAGTTGCAAATTATTTCACTGTTTTGAAGATATCATTCCACTGTTTTCTGGATGCCATTGTTTCTTTTGAGAAGTTAACTATTAATCTAATTGTTTTTTCTTCAAAGTTAATCGTCTTTCTTCCTCTAGCTTTTTGAAGATTTTTCTTTTTTTGTGTTTGTTTTCAGGACTTTCATGATAATGTGCATAAGTGTTATTTTCCTTTTATTTATCTCCTTCTATTTCTGCTGTACCTGTTCTGTCTATGATAGATTTTCTTACTGCATTTATATCTTTATGACATAAGGACATTTCATTCTAGAAATTTTCATTCTAAACCTTTTATTCTTTTTTATTATTTGTATATTTAGACATTTTATAAATATTAGACACTTTCTTCTGATTTGTCTTCCAGGTCAGTCATTCTCCTTTTGGTTGTGTCTAATTTTCTGTTAAACCACAGTTCCTGAGTCCTTAATTTTGACTGAATTTGTCTATTTCAGATTTCCATTGGTTTGTAATTTTTAGTTCTCTGTGAAAGTTTGTAACCTTATTTTTCATTTCCTTGAACATATTAAGCCTAGTCATTTTAAAGCTTGAGTCTTACAATAATATTGTTTGGAGCCCACTATCTCTTCTTGATTTTTGGTGTTAATGTCTTGTTTCTTCAGATGTCTGGTTATTTTTACTTCACATTGAACATTGTGTCTTAAAATCTGTAGACTTCATTTGAGGCCTATGATGATGTTTTATTATCTGGGAAATATTTTGTTTTTGGGAGATGACAGGGAACACTTAGCAATCTCAACTTCCATCAGTACATGTATACTAGCTTCTTAGCCTCTCAGTCACTTGTTCTGGAATATGCTAATGCCCTAGGAAAAGTAGCCTGAAATACTGTGCTCACCTCTCTAGGTTATTTTCTTCTTCCAGCTTGATCCCATAACTTTTTAGGCCTCTCTCATGCCTTCAAGTGGATGTTGTTTTATATTTCATCCAGCTTAGGAGTTGCAGACTTGGTCTGCATTACCTAATCCACTATTATCAGAAGCCAATTATTTCTTTTTTTAAAAAAAATTTCTTTCTTGCTAGTGTACAGGAATGCAATTCATTTTTGTGTATTAACATATAACCCATTAATTGTTCTCAAAATGTTTGTTAGCTTAATAATTTCTCTAGATTTGCTGGAGTTAACCAGGTAGACAATTATATTAGTTGTAAATAGACAGCAGTTTTGTTAATTCCTTTCCATTTCTACTGTCTTTTATTTCTTAATATTGCCTTTTTTTTTTTTTTTTTTTTTTTTTTTTTTTTTTTTTTTTTTTTTTTTTTTTTTGACAGAGTCTCACTCTGTTGCCCAGGCTGGAGTGCACTGGCGTGATCACAATTCACTGCAACCTCAATCTCCTGAGCTCAGGCAATCTTCCCACCTTAGCCTCTCTAATAGCTAGAACCACAGACATTCACTACCAGACCTGGCTAATTTTTAAATTTTTTGTAGAGACAGGGTCTTACTATGTTGCCGAGGCTGGTCTCAGACTTCTGGGCTCAAGTGGCCTTCTCGCTTCAGCCTCCCAAAGTGGTTGGATTGCAGGCATGAGGCACCAAGCCTGGCCAGGCTATGAATCCTTAGATGAGCATTAATAAAAGGAAGGAGAATGGGTAGCCACATTGTATTCCTGCTTCTTGGTGGTTCTGCTCATGGTAGTCCTCTATGTAGTAGTTTGTACCCCACATGTTGTGTATATTTTTCATTATTGTTCATGTTTAAGTATTTTCTAATTTAGAGAAGGAAATAATGTTATGAAAGCCTGGCACAAACTGGAACTGTGGAGTAGTGTTGTAGTCTGTTGGGCTGCTATAACAAAAGATGGGGTAATTTATAAACAATAGAAATTTCTCGCTCACAGTTCTGCTGGCTATGAAGTCTAAAATCCAGGCACCAGCAGATTCAGTGTCCAGTGAGGGCATGTTCCTCAAAGATGATGCCTTCTATGTATCCTCAAATGGTGGAAGAAACAAACAAGCTGCCCCAGGATCTTTATAAGGACACTAATTCCATCCATGAGGGCAGAACCCCCATGATCTAAATCCTCCCAAAGGCCTCACCTCTTAATACTGCAGGGGTTAGGTTTTAATATCTTTATCTGCAGTCCAATGTTCTACCTCTGAGCTATATCCCCTCCTAGGTTTTAATACCTGAATGTTGCAGGGCCACACAACATTCAGTCTATAGCAGAAGCTATAGTTTTAAAAAGTTATTTATTTATTTTTTATTGTTTTTGAGACAGGGTCTTACTCTCTCACCCAGGCTGGAGTACAGTGGCACAACCATGCATGGCTCACTTCAGTCTTGACCTCCTAGGCTCAAGTGATCCTCCCACATCAGCTCCCCAAGTAGGTGGGAATACAGGCATGCACCACTATGCTGGGCTGGTTTTAAAATTTTTTGTAAAGACTATATTTTGCTGTGTTGTCCAGGCTGATCTTGAATTCCTGGGCTCAAGTGATCATCCTGCCTTGGCTTCCCAAAATGCTGGAATTGCATGCATGAGCCACTGCATCTGGCCAGGAGCCATATTTGTAGAAAGACATTGCATTGCCAGAATTGTGTTGCTGAAGCAGGAAGGAAATGGAGGATGTATTCTGACTTTTCTATTTCTCCATTCTCTATCTACTAGTGACTCCCCTCGGTTGATTTCATTATGGAAACAGAGCTTAATGAAGTCTCGAGATGCCATCTGTGCAGTTAGCACCCCCAGGACACACAGTATGGAAGGAAGGGCAGACAGCAAATCTGAGACTGAAGAACAGAGAAGAACAAGCGAGTATACAACTTACTCATATAGCCATTGGGTTAAATTTGTTATTTAAGCTGTTCAATTATTTTATATCATCACTAATTTTTGAGGGAGCTTATCATTTACTAAGAGATATAAAAATTCCTCACTGTGTGGATTTGTTTATTTCTATTTTGTTTTTAATTTATGCTTTTTGCATTTGAGACTATGTTACTGGATGTATACACGTATAGAGTTGTTATATTTTCCACTTCCAATGGAAACTTTTATCATTAGGTGTCAACTCTTCATCTCTCTACTTTTATTGTCTTGAAGTCTATTTTCTCTGATATTAATATAAGTAGCTGACTTTATTTCAATTTCTGTTTTTCTCTTATATGATTTACCATCCTATGCTTATTAATATTTCTCTATTTGTTTTAGTTTTTGAGATTTATTTATTTTTTGAGATAGGGTCTTGCTTTATCTCTCAGGCTGGAGTGCAGTGGCACAATCATGGCTCACTGCAGCCTTGACTTCTGGAGCTCTCAGGTGATCCTCCCACCTCAGCTTCCTGAGTAGCTGAGACTGTAGGCATACACCACCATACCTGGTTAATTTTATAAATAAGTTTTTTGTAGAGACAGGCTATGTTGCCCAGGCTGGTCTCGAACTCCTGGTCTCAAGTGATCCTCCCACCTTGGCCTCCCAAAGTGCTGAGATTACAGGTGTGAGTCACCACCCCCAGCCTTTTCTTGTTTTAGATATGTCTCTGCTTATCAGCATGTAGCTATATGTTATTTCTTTATTTTTTTAAAATCCAGTCTAGCATTTTCTTTTAACTTGAGAATTTACTCCATTTATATTTGTTGTGATTTCTGATTTGTGTTTATGTATGCCATCTGCTTATGTACTATTTATCCTGCCCTTCCTGTTTTTTTTCTTTCTTACTATATCATTTAAATGTCCAGTCAGAAAACAGAAAATACCATGCATATTTCACATAAAGGGAAATTATTATAAAAATATTAGAAGTACTAGAGGAGCAGAAAGGGGAGTATGAGGTTACCCAAAAATTAGTAACTAAAAATGATTATTGTTACTCCTAGGGTTAAAGAGGCCAAAGAGAAAATGAAGTTGAAACCATGCTGTCTGCTACCTTTGACAGTTGCCACTCTTTTTTTTTTAGATGGAGTCTTGCTCTGTTGCCCAGGCTGGAGTGCAGTGGCGTGATATTGGCTCACTGCAACCTCCTCCTCCTGGATTCAAGCAATTCTCCTGCTTCAGGCTCCCACCTCATCCTCCAAAGTAGCTGTGACTACAGGTATGCACCACCATACATGGCTAATTTTTGTGTTTTTAGTAGAGATGGGATTTCACCATGTTGGCCAGGCTGGTCTCAAACACCTGCCCTCAGGTAATCCACCCACCTTGGCCTCCCAAAGTGCTAGAATTACAGCTGTGAGCCACAGGTTGACAGTTGCCACTCTTGTTGCCACCAAACGCTAGGGGGAAAGTGAATTCTCCCTCCTACTCTTCATTCTCCACAAGTGCTTTCCACTGGCATAATTCAACAGAAAGCCAGATAGCAAGGACCCTGGCTTCCCGCTTCTATACTCAGGAGTATAGAAGAAAAAGTATTATTAAATAAATATTATCCATCACTCCTACTATCTTACAAAAAATTAAAAATATTTTATTATTCAATTTTTATTGTTTAGAAGTTATACACACTCTGTTTTTCTTATAGTTACTGTAGCCATTGAACTTGCAAGACCTGAAGTTAATTAAATCCTTACCCTCCCCCAATAATATAAAGAGCAATTTATATGCATTGTTATCCAGTATTTTGATATTTTTTCTCATAGATATTGTTTATCATTGTTTTTTGACTTTTATTCAAACTTCATATAATAATATCTTTGCTTACCATGCCTTCTTGCATCTCAGAAGTGATTTTCTTTTTGCCTTAAGTACTGACTTTAGGATTTTCTTTAATGAAAATCTATCATCAGTTTACCCTTTAAGAGTCAGTCTAAAAATATATATATTTTACTTTCATTTTTATAAGGCCATTGCTTGGGGCAAAGATTTCCAGAGGGATGTATTTTATTTCTTTCAACACTTTGAGAGACTCTTCCATGACTTGACTTCTATTGCCACTGCACAGAAGTCAACAGTTCAGTCATTTGCCCTTCCTTTATGCTGATCTGTTTTTTCTTTCTGCCAGCTTTTGAGAGCTGTTTGCCTTTTGAATTCTGTAATTTTACTTTGATTGATCTGTTTTGTTTTTAAATGTTTCTAAGGATCCACTGAGCTTCATTGATCTGAAGATTGGAAGCTGTCAACAGTGTTAGAAAATACTCATCCGCCCGCCCTGGCCTCCCAAAGTGCTGGGATTACAGGCGTGAGTCACCGTGCTTGGCCAATTTTAAATTTTCAATTTGTTTTTAAAATTTCTAAAGCTTACTTGGTTATTTTAAAGATTTCCTACTTTTTTGATCATATTGTTGCGTTTCTAATATTTTAAAATCCTATTAAATATAGTTATTCTATAATCCTTGCTAGTTCTAATTTCTGAATTCTTTGAGGATTTTACATTGCTCTCTATCTGGTTCTCAGTTGTAGTACCTTGTTCCCTTGTAAGCTTTGCAATTTTTAAAATATATTTACTTACTTCTTTTTATTGTGAGACGCTAATGTCTTTGGAATTTCACCTGTAGGGATTCTTAATGCCTCAGGTAAAGGTGAATTTCTTCACTGGGGATTTGCTTTTATTCTACCAACTGCTCGAGGTCACTAACAACCTGGAAACCAAGTTAAAAATCTCAGCTTGGAGTTTTTCAATAAGTGGTATAAATGCAGACTGTAAAGACACATAAAAGCTGGCCGTGTCTTAAAATTTCCCACATCACACGGTATGTTGTGATGTGGTTAAGAAAGACAAACTTTCCTTATTGTTCTTTTCTGCATAGCAAACTCATTTCTCATTTTTCTTACATTGAAGTAAATTTCTAGGTTTATGAGCATGGGCTACCATAGACTTTGCAACTGGGGCAGGATCTGGGCCAGAATCCTGCAAGTGATATTCCTCAGGCTTTGTGAGCCATGAGAAAGGGTGGGGCTCGACCTCTTCTCCATTCCCTTTGGCACCTGGGGCCCCACATAGCCCAAGAAAGAGCCCAGGAGCTCAGGCTTTGGCCTAAGATGAAAGATACTTTTAGTACTAACAAGGATTTCTGTTTCCATTAAAATTTCATCCTCTGTGGATTTTTTTTTAACCTCCTGCCATCTCAGCAATGCATTAAAAAACATATTTTAGCATATTAAACACTTTAGTCTGAGAGTTGTTCAGGATATCCAGAATATCTAGCCTGCTATATTGCTGGATATAGAAGTCTTTTTATCAACTCCTTCCTGTCCATTAAACATTGAGTTCCTAGAGCCTAGGGACTGTGATTGATTCATCTTTATACCCTAGGACCTGACACATATTAATGTATACATAGGAATTATTATTTGAATAAATGCCAAAACCAATAATTTCAAGTTGAAAAAAATGGTTTAAGATTCTTTTTTGTTGTTGTTTTTCTCCTGAGACGGAGTTTTGCTCTTGTTGCCCAGGTTGGAGTGCAGTGTTGTGATCTCTACTCACTGCAATATCCGCTTCCCAGGTTCAGGCGATTCTCTTGCCTCAGCCTCCTCAGTAGCTGGGATTACAGGTGTGTGCCACCACGTCTGGCTGCCTTTTTAGTAGAGATGAGGTTTCACCATGTTGGTCAGGCTGGTCTCAAACTCCTGACCTCAATGCTGGCATTACAGGCATGAGCCACCACGCCCGGCCATTGGTTTGAAATTCTAAACACAATAAAAGCAATTTCCTTTCTGAAAACTCTCAAGGCTTTAACTCAACACCATAATGTAGATGAGAAATTCCTTGGGAAGTTGGTTATCCTCATGAATTATGTTTTAGTTAAATTAGCTGGGAAGATGCCCAATTTGTACTTTAATTTTAATTATATGGATTCAGTCCAATAGGACAGTAGGAAAGTTTATGTTGTATCTAAATTGCCCAATTACAGGAATCAGATTGCAAAGGTTAGGAAAGTGTTCTTGACACACACACACACACACACACACACACACACACGTATATATATTTTACTTCTACTTTCAGTGATGTTTTACATTTCATCCTTGGTATTGACATTTGCCATGATCGCTGGGATATCCCATTGGTCCATTCCTTCGTAATTCAGTGTTCATTTCTTCAATCAACTTTCATGGCGCGTGCATCACATGCACTGTGCGAAACACTGGGCCTACAAAGGTCATGCGTATTCACTGCCCTCAGTGTTCTCGCAGTCAGAGACTCACATTAATAATCGCAATACCGTTAAAAAACAACAGTAAAAGTACATACTGGGCACAGCAGTGGCACAAAGGAGAGTGGGCTACTGTATTTAGGAGCAGCTGGGACGGTTTCCCTGGAGAAGAGAGTCCTTTGTTGAATATGGAATGATAAGTGGTGTTTATCAGCCAAGTGATGTGAAACCAGGGAGGCAGAAATCAGTGTCTGGCCTGGTCTCCCCATTAGGCGTCCCAGGTTGCCTTTCTGTGATGGACAAGGCTGCTCAATGCTCATGCGTGCCCAGATGTTGTTTTTTTTTAAATTGATTTGAGATGGGGGTCTCACTGTGTCACCAAAGCTGGTGTGATCTCGGCTCACTGCACCCACCACCTCCTAGGCTCAAGCGATCCTCCCATCTCAGCCTCCCAAGTAGCTGGGACCACAGGTGCATGCCACCACGCTCAGCTAATCTTTGTATTTTTATTCGAGCTAGGGTTTTACCATGTTGCCCAGGCTAGTCTTAAACTCCTGAGCTCAAGTGATCAGCCCACCTCAGCTTCCCAAAGTGCTGGGATTACTGGCATGAGCCATCGTGCCTGGCCAGTGCTCAGATGTCCTTGACCACTCAAGAACTCCTAATTTTTCTTGACCATTTCCTAGGACTATGTTCACTGGCACTTCTAAGGTGACTGTAGCTTAACAGATGGCCCGCCTCCTGTCTTCACTCTTCCTAGACCGTGTGCATTTTCACATGCCTCTGGCCTCAGTGTCCTTTCTTCTTTACTTCTTCTTCCTCCTTCCCTTTCTCTCTTAATATCATATAGAATTTTAATTTATTCATTGCTATAGCTCTTTTCCTGTGAACACTAAGTTGAAATTTAATATTTTAAATAAATGTAAATTCAAATTGCTGTCTCAATTTAGAAACATAAGTGATACAATTTAATACAAACCAAGACAAAACATAATAAAAATGTCCAGTCTACGTGTGTCCAACTATAAACGTTTCTGGTCCCTCAAGACCATGCTTCCTGTTTTCACTTATCCACCCTCTCTTCTACTTGCATTTCTTATATTCTGAATTAAAATTCAGGCTGCACATATTTTTCCATTAATTTCTATAGCATTTTAGTAGACTCTCCAAAGTTATACATTGGTGTGCAGGAAGAAATATTAGAACTAATATTTATAATGTATTTTTTAATCTTATCCTTTTAGAAGGGCTATTGTGCATGTTATAATATATGTTAGCATATTTCATGGGCATAATTTTTTTTTTTTTTTTGGAGACGGAGTTTCGCTCTTGTTACCCAGGCTGGAGTGCAATGGCGCGATCTCGGCTCACCGCAACCTCCGCCTCCTGGGTTCAAGCAATTCTCCTGCCTCAGCCTCCCGAGTAGCTGGGACTACAGGCACGTGCCACCATGCCCGGCTACATGGGCATAATTTATAAGTGAATATGCTTATGCTACTTGCTGCGGGGTGGACTGGTTTGTTTAATCCTTTCCTCAAGCAAAATGCCTCTGGATTTAGAGACTATTCTACCAGGCAGCTCCCCTGTTTCCCAATCGTCTCGGCAGCTCTGCCTAACAAGATTTAAAGGGCTGGAAAATCTGAATCATAAACATAGCCTTATCTTGCTAATGTTTTGTTCAGTGGTAAGAGTTTTGCTATCTTTCTGAATTTGTTTTCTAACACTAAGAATTTCTGAGCTGCTCAGTAAGGATGGAGGTTCCTGGGAGGTGATAGGGGAGTTACTTTGAGAAAAGCACAAATTGGCAGTTCCTCCCGCAAATCACGTCATCCGAGCATTTGCTGACGGGGACTCCTTGTGGCCTTGGAAACGAAGGGTCTCTCCTGACTACCAGACCTCAGGGGTGAAGCCTTTTTCTGTTCCGATAATTAGTTCTATCTACTGAAGTGCTCCTTTAAAAACCTCACAAATGCCCACATCATCATTTCATGGGCTTAGAAGTTTTAAAACCCCATCTCTACTTTAAAAAAAAAAAAAAAAAAGTTGGAACAATTTTAAAGCTTAGTTTGCTTTTCTTTGCCAGTTCAGTGGAAAATGAACATTCTACAAGTTTAATGTCAAGTTTAATTTTTTTATTACACGTACCTGATTCAGAATTCAGAATGAGTTTTGCGGCTCCGTACACATTCTAGCGTGGGTGAGGGAGGCTCGCTTCCTCTGAAGAGTCACAGATCTCCTTGTGAAGTTCTCGTCATCACATTTTAAGATGAGCTCAACACTGAAACGTCTGCTGAAGCCCTTAGCACTTCTGTTCCGAGGAAAAGACATCTTGGAATCTTGGCCCTTTGATAATTTATGGTTTGGAATCTGTATCAAATGAAGAAAAGTTAGCTAGGTTCAGGTGACTTTCTAACACAAGTTTTTCTTAAATAAGGTTTTTGGTCTTTCAAATGTAGCTTGAACGTTTCCAAGGTTTATATTTTACAGGTAAGAAAATGTGGCTACCCAAGGACGTGGCAAACTCTGCGGGCCCTGTGACTGCCTGGTTCCTCTGCCCCACGTCTCTTCGTCTTCTTGCCTGATCGCCAACCCCTTGCTAACACCGCGGGTACCAGTGCGCCTCCAGGAAGCAGTTCCCAGGCTTTCACTACCCGTGAGTCTCTCCGCTCTCATTTCACCATTGCTAGATCCCTCAATGAAGCCAGAGCAGTTTTCCAGCCAGGTGTCTATTTATGGCTCCGCCATGAGGGCTGACCTTTGGGTATGAGTGGCTGGTCCCGACAGTGGGGTGCAGGAGCCTGGAGACGCTGGCCGCCAGTCACTGTGACTAGTCTTGCTGTGCGTCTCCACTACATCCACTCAGAATGGTTTTCTGAGGCAGTCGTCCTTCTGCGAAGAATTGCAGTGTGAAGTCTGAAACCAACTGATGGCGTTAGGTCTCTGCCACTTCCCAGAGGGGCTGCTTGCCAAAGACTTTGTGTTTTAACCTGACAATGGGTTGGTTAAATAATGACTAAGAACACCCACCCTGCTTAATCTAATGGGTTATTATGAAAAGTAAATGACAAATAGGTGAACAAACATACTTTGTAAGTTATAAAGTTTATAATCTCAAGTTGCTATTTATTATGCTTCAAGTTAGATGCCTTTTCCCAGCTAATTTTTTGTTAAATTCTAATCCTTGGCCCAAAATTCAGCATCGTAATACATTCATGTAACAAATGTGCGCATGTATCTAAAACAAAGTAGATCTAAATCTAAAACAGAATCTAAAATAAAGTAGATCATAATACTATAATTAACTAATTTGACCTAATTGACATACAGAGAAAGCTATACTCAACAATGACAAATTCACATTCTTTTTTTTAAGATAGGGTCTTTCTCTGTCACCCAGGCCGGAGTGCAGTGGCACGATCCCAGCTCACTGCAGGCTCAACCTCCTGGGTTCCAATGATCCTCCCACCTCAGCCCCCTGAGTAGCTGGGACCACAGCCACATGCTGCAATGTTGGGCTAATATTTTCATTTTTTTGTAGAGACAAAGGTCTTGCTATGTTTCCCAGGCTGGTCTAGAACTACTGGTTTCCAGCAGTCCTTCCACCTGGGCCTGCCAAGGTGCTCAGATCACAGGCATGAGTCATCATGCCCGGCTTTGAATTCAAGTACATATGGAATGTTGATGCAAATTGAACGTGTGCTGGATCACAATGCAAGCACAAATAAATTCTAAAACATTGAGATCATTAAAAAAAATTCTAATGCTCAGTTGCTTGGGAGGCACCTAACCTTAGGCGGTTTCATGAAGCTGACCAACCCCAGAGCTCTCACTTCCTTACTGTCTCCTAGTTCTCCCAGGTAATGCCCTCAGCAGGGAATTCCAAGTTCCTGGGTGACTGTGTTGTTCTTCACCGAAACCTGCCCTCTCCGGGCAGCAAGGTCCACTCCAGAGACCCTCTTCCTCCTCCCAGCTAGCACTCCCCATCCCGAGAAATGTGTCATTCTCAATATCTTTCCCTTCCAGTCTGATTTTCAGATCTTTCACCCAAAGCATAACTTAAATGCAATAGATTTCTAGATCAGGAAAGAGAGATGAGTGTGGGGGAGAGGGTGTGACCTTTCATTGGCCTTTCAGTGACTACATCAGCTTCTTTAGACCTTGGTCTCCAAGAAGCCTCTCTGGATCACCAGGACCCATTATTAGCCAAATCTTTTGCTAGAATCCTATTTTAACAAGCTTAGAGAAACTTGTAAGTTCCACTTTCTGCCCTGAGGGGGAGGGGTGGGCTGTCAATGGATGTCATCAGTGGAGAAGATGACTTGCCATTCTGTTTCAGACCCTTTGGATGTATTTCCTATTTGTCCCTACGATATCACTTCCAAAAGTTTTTCATAGAAAAATAATCAGAAATGTCTGGAAAAATTTCCATATAAAGTTATACATTGCAGTTTTATTTATAATTTATACTACTATTGATAATTATTTTAAATAAAAATTAGAAACTAAATAATAATAGGAAAGCGATGTAAAAATGTACGCTTAATGGTATAATGGGAATACTGTACATATGAAAATATAAACAATTTAGAGTTTTATTTAAAATGGCGAAAGGATATGTAAACATTTTAGTTCCAAGATGGAATTTTTGGTTTGTATATCTCTTTCTTTTCTCCGGAAGACCAGTTTAAATGAACAAAGAAAAAGCTGTAGCCTTCATATGTGAAAGTGACTGACCATGAAAGAGTGCCGGCTGTGTGAGATGAGCCATCAGGCGGACATTCAGGGAACAAGCAAGCAGAGGCCACAGCCGTGCCAGGAATTAATCCAGCAGAGAATCTGCACAGGCTCAAATTAGTATTTTCAGGGACACAGAAAAGTATTGTTTAAGTGCTGTTTATTTATTTATTTATTTTTGAAACATAGTCTGGCTCTGTTGTACAGGCTGGAGTGCAGTGGCACAGTCTTGGCTCCCTGCAACCTCTGACTCCCAGGCTCACGCGATCCTCCAACCTCAGCCTCCTGGGTAGCTGGGATTATAGGCATACACCACCACGCCCGGCTAATTTTTGTACTTTTGGTAGAGACGAGGTTTTGCCATGGCACACAGGCTGGTCTTAAACTCCTAGGCTCAAGTGATCCTCTGGCCTCAGCCTCCCAAAGTGCTGGAATCACAGGTGTGAACCACCATGCCCAGCCTTTTTATGCTAAATTTAACAAGAGAAGGTAGTTATTTAAAAAATCACCATCACAGTCTCAAATGAAATATGACCCAGCAGTCTTTCTAGGAATTTATCATATAGATATACACTTACATTATTTGCAATAGCAAAATATTTAATGCAATGTAAATGTCCATACATTTAAATAATATGCAGTCATATTAACAAAAAGAATGCAGGGAATCTCTGTTTACTAATATGGAAAGATCTCGAAGATATATTGCAAAATGAAGAAAAGCAAGTGCAGAACATTGTGTGTTATTCCAAATGTGTAAAAGCAATCTGTGGTGTGTATATGTTTGTGTTTGCATGTCATGGAAGTGCATACGTGCAGAGAAAAGACTGGAAGTCTGGAGATGTCAACATGTGAATATTGTATACTCCCGGTTGTAATCCAATGCCATGCTGTTTATTTCACTGCTCACAGGGCTCCCATGTTGAACATCCCTTGCTCCTTGGGGCTGGCGCCAGCGTTCTTCTCACATTCTCACTCTCTGGTGTCCTGAGCATGGGGAGCTCACTTTCTGGGCCTGCTTCCTTCTGCTTGAGAGTGATGCTTAGAAACCAAGACCTGGGCGCTGGGTGTACCAGTGGTAATCACCGTTCCCTCTTAGCAAACAAAGCCAGGAAATGGCGGTATGTAGACTAACCCATGAGTCAACATACACAACCCACAATTATTTCTGTATCTATAACGTGTATGTAGATTAAAATGAGTGTCAGTCCATCAGATATAAAGGAATGACCGAATTCATACATAAAGGGGCAGGGGGAGAGGAGGCAAATCTTGACAGAGGAATCCAATAATGTATGTAAATGCCTGCCTAAGAGGCGTTAGCTTGGTCATCACCTACTCCACCTTGGGAGTTGGCAGGAACTAGCATGTGCTTCCAAAGAATGGAGGATGGAAAGGGAACAACAGCAGCTCGGCAGCTCTGAGGCAGGCAGCCCTGTTATCACCACTGCTGACAAGTCATGCTGAAGTCATGCATCCCTGAAATGATGAAGTGAGAAAGCGCCCCACCTCTCAGGTTCTTCCAAGAAACCCATAACCCTTCAGCCTAAACCCAAGGAAGCATCAGAGCAGCCCATGTTGAGAGGCATTTTACAGAATATCTGACCATCCCTTTTCCAAACTGTCCAGGTCATGAAAGATGAGGAAAGGCTGAAGGATTGCCATAGATCAGAGGACGCAAAGGAAACTGAACGACGAAATGCAATGTGGGTTCCTGCACTGGATCTTGGAAGAGAGAAAGTACATCACAGAAGACCTGGCAAAATCAAAGGAAAATCCGGAGTTTAGTTCACAGAAATGTACCAATTTTAATCTTTTAATTTTGACAAATGTACCATAGCTATGTAAGACATTTACATGAGTGGGAAGGATATAGGGATCTTTTTTTTTTTCACCTTGGAGTACGTTTAATAAAAAAGCAAAGTGCATACAGAGATTTACAACAATTTTAAAGACCAAAAAAAAAAAAAAAAAGGTCCTATTATGTGGTCCCAACAATAAACTCAAAAGTCTGTTATGACAAACTGAGGTTCCGATGAGCTGTTTATAAATACTTCACGTACAATTATACTGAAAGTTGAGTTCGTTTGAAATCTTCAAAAAAAAAAGTTCCTGTTAATCCTCAAATGGTGCTTGTCATAGTTTAACGTTCCTGTTAAGCGTGTGCGTTGAATTACTTGTTATCCAAGCGCAGCAGATGCTCCTTACCATTTATTGTTAAGGACTTTAACTGGCGGTCTTCTTCAACTTCTACTCTTTCTTGACCATTCTCGACAATTCTCTTTGTAGTTCTGCCATTAACTATTTTACTTGAAGTTGATATCGATTTGAAGTTGCCCATCCCACTACCACCAAATGACGCAGAAGAAAATGAAGTGAGGCCTCCGTGACCCAGAGGCTCAAATGAAGTATAAATCCTGTATCAAAAAAAGGAAATGCACTTCCAAAAGATGGAAATCCACTGAACACAGAGAAGAACGTCCCCGTCCCTCGACTTCTGCCTCCTCGGGGACCCCTTCGATTCCCAAAGAAGTCCTCAAAAGGGTCTTCAAAGAAGTCAAATGAAAATGGGTCCCTTCCACCAAAAAAATCCCTGAAGATATCATCTGGGTTTCGGAATGTGAAGCCAAATTCAAACGGACTGTCAAAATGACTTCCACCTCCTCCTCCAGCATTTAATCCTTCTTTGCCGTATTTGTCACAGATGTCCCGTTTCTTAGCATCTGACAGCACCTCATACGCCTCTGCTACTTGTTTGAATTTTCTCTCTGCTTCTTCTTTATTCTCATGATTTTTATCTGGGTGCCACTTCAGTGCCAGTTTCTGGTATGCCTTTTTAATATCCTCTGGTGAGGCATGTCTCTGCACGCCTAGAACTTCATAGGAATCCACCGTGTTTCAGGAGATTGTTGGAACAGGTCCGAGGAAGAAGGCGGTCGGTGGCGGGACACAGGGGAGGTGGCGGTGACGGCCCGAATCTCCTCACGGCTCCCGCACTGCTGCGCTGCTGGCGGCGGCTCCTCGCGCTTTCCTTTCTCCGGGATCTTCTTCGTCTTTGCAACTTTTCTGTAAATTTAAAATTATTGCAAAATAAAAAATAACAAAAATGTAAACTTTAATTTCAAACAACACTGATATCAGAATAAAAAGGCTAAACAAGGCAAACAACAGAACTTCATACTTCGAATGGGAACAATATCCTATAAGGATATCACAGTCATCAATTTTTGTTTTTTGAGACGAAGTGTCGCTTTGTCACCCAGACCGAAGTGCACTGGCGTGATCTCGGCTTACTGCACCTTCCACCTCCCGGATTCAAGTGATTCTCCTGCCTAAGCCTCTCAAGTAGCTGGGATTACAGGCACTTACCACCATGCCTGGCTAATTTTTGTATTTTTGTAGAGACGGGGTTTCACCATGTTGGCCAGGCTGGTTTTGAACTCCCGACCTCAGATGATCCACCAGCCTCAGCCTCCCAAAGTGCTGGGATTACAGGCATGAGCCACTACACCTGGCCCAATATTCATAGATCAAAAACTCATCCAGCCTGGGCTCATTCTCCTGCCTCAGCCTCCTGAGTAGCTGGGATTACAGGCATGCGCCACCACACCCCGCTAATTTTGTATTTTTAGTAGAGACGGGGTTTCTCCATGTTGATTGGGCTGGTCTTGAACTCCTGACCTTAGATGATCTCCCCTCCTTGGCCTCCCAAAGGGCTGGGATTACAGGCATGCTCTACCATGCCTGGCCACAACAGGAGTCTTAAATTTACCTTTTATCCTTGTGAGAGCAAATGGTCAAAAAAAAAAAAAAAAAAAGTGGTAATCCAGACTAGCATAATTAATAAAGCAGATCTATCAATAATCATCATGTGTCCAGCTGTGTCCTGAAACAGAACACACCTTCTTTCCCAGCATGCACTGAAGAGCCAAAGCCTTGATTATATTATGTGTTAGTCCACAAAGAAAACTTCAGTAGAATAAATCTGGTTGATAATTGTTTATTTCCGTGAGCAGGGGCAGGTGTGAACACAGAGCCTTAGAGAACCGTTCTACCAGCCAGTTTGGGCAACGTGTTTCTGGGCTACAGACATTTTTTTGCCTTGAAATAATGAAACGTATTTTGTCTCTGAAATGATGCAGAGATGGGTAGCCACATGTTTATCCAAAAGTCATTTTATTTCAAGCTGCTCTCCAGATTTTTGTTGGTATAAAGCCTCAGATTGTTCTCAGAGAAAATGTCACGTTAAGTGCCATTCTACTGTGCTGCCAAATCCGACTGTCACTGCTTTTCATTTGCGTCTGTGTGTTGAGGTTTCTGTTGTAGCTGCTTTTATGAGTCTTTAAAAGGTGTATTTGCGGTTCCTTCTGCTTAAAAAATTTTAAATACAGTATTGACAATTTTTCTATCAAAAGTAAAAGTATTCCTTGTCATTTCTACATGTAAATTGCCTATAAAATAAATGTATGTTACTTTTATAATCAGAGAGAAACGATGTTATATTTTTAAATTATTTTAACCTTTTGTGAGTCAGTCAGTTACAGGGTAATTTGCAGAACACCTCAGGGACAGTGAGATGAAATGATTTAAACAAAATCAGTTTCATAAGCAAGATTGTTCTCATAAGTAGTAGAAGTGGGAGTGATCTTCCTGAGCCTCGTTGCTCCTGCATGCTCACGGCTGCTTCCCATTTCTTAAAACGTCCTTGCAGGCTTCTCTGCAGGTGGAAACTGCTCCTTAGGATGGGGTTTGAGAGTAACAGGGACAGCCTCACGAACGTGAAACACCTTGGATCAAATTAGCACTCTTTCAATATGTCAAAATGGGTTAAGAATCAATTTAAAGTTACTTTAATGGGAAAAGGCTAATAGAACTTTTAATGAAAAATTTGACTTTGACAGGATTGGAACTTAGTGGCTTTGAATTTTGACATAAGGCCCTTTCCCTTAAGACCATAGAGTCTTGGGTTAGTAGCAATCCAAGCTCAGAGATGGGAATGTCGCCGTGGGAGGGTCTGCGTTCCCTGGGTACCATCCAACATGCTGAGCATGACAGAGGAGAAATGAACGGCCACATACCCCTGAAAACCAGAGACAGACTGTCCGTGCATACCCAGAGCCTAAGGCCTTCTGAAGGTCAGCTCAGCAGGAGGGGTCACGACTACTGGCCTTGGCCTGTTAACCCAGTCCCCTCTGAGGCTTCTGTATTGAGCATCTTTCCTCAGGAAACACAGAGCTCCTGAGGTGGCCTAATCTCCCCACAGAGCCCTGCTCATGCACCAGGCGACAAGGGAAAGCGCCCCTCTGGGGTGGTCCAAGCTTGCTCCCGCCTTTGGCTGACAGTGGCCTTGTTGGAACGCACACGTGCCCACTGAGCCCTGACACTCAGGGAACTTGACTGATATCACCACCAGCTAACTGGTCTCCCATAGCCTGGAGGAAAAAAACAATTGCCAGGTTTCTGTCCCTTTTTTCCATAACTCCAGTATCAATATTCTCCCACCCATCCTAAATCGCCTCTTCCCAGGGTACATGTGGAGCTAGGAGGGCTCTCTCATCCGTGCCCCGGGCCCCTCCTTCAGCAGCCAGCCCCCTGCACCCTGCTTCCTGGCACTCCTGGGCCACGCTTTCTTGTGACACCCTGCTGCTGTCATTGCCCAGGCCTCAGAGGACAGGCAAAAGCAGGAGGAAGGTCCCAGCCCTCTTCTTCCTAGACCTATGCTTCCACCCAGCCCACGACAGTGGAAGGCAGGCCCGAGGGTGGACCCCTCGGAGGGCAGAGTCCTTGTGTGGAATTAAACAAAGCCTATGAGCTGGACAGAAAGTTGTGGAGAAGAAAGTGGGGGTTACCAGGCATAAACGTACCCCTGCCTTCTATGCCTGATCCCGAGGATGTGGAGCAGGGGACTCTGCAGATTTTAAGGGACGCGAATCGTGTTGGGCTTCCAGCTCAGTCAGGGCCAGCCCGGAGATTTGGAGATCTGGTGTAGTTTAGAAGCCATGTGGGGCACTAAGGAGCAAGTCTGCCTGGAATACACCAAGGGGGACGGGGAGTGCGTCCAGCGACAGGAGAGGAGAGGCGGCAACGTCCACCAATCCGAAGCGAGGGAGTTTTGGCTCCTGTTTGTTTCTTGGTTTTTGTTTTTGCTTTTTGGGACAGAGTTTCACTCTCGTTTTCCTGGCTGGAGTGCAATGGCACCATCTTGGCTCACTGCAACCTCTGCCTCTTAGGTTCAAGAGATTCTCCTGCCTCAGCCTCCCACATAAATGGGATTACAGGCACCTGCCACCACACTCAGCTAATTTTTCTATTTTAATAGAGATGGGGTTTCGCCAAGTTGGCCAGGTTGGTCTCAAACTCCTAACCTCAGGTGATCCACCTGCCTCAGCCTCCCAAAGTGCTGGGAATACAGGCATGAGCCATCTTGCCTGGCCTGTCTCCTCTGCGTGGTGGGGCTGCCTGGGAGACAGGACACCGAGGACGGCGCGGGGCAATGTCATCTTACGGTGCTGGTGTCGAGGGAAGGTGGGTTAGAGGCTGAAGGACTGGAAGGGAGACGTGGGGATTAAGTGGGGAATGTTGGAGGGCCTTGTTTCGGTGACTCGAGTGGAAGCTGACCACTTCATGTCATCCGAGTCTTCTGCTGGTTTTGGAGGTAAGTTTACTTCATGTTATTCTGTGTCTGGGGGCTCTTGCAAGAACCTCAGTTTAAGGTTTTCGGCTGGGGGTGGATTTCCACTTGGAATGAGACTTGCATTTTTAAAATTGTGAAACACGAACCCACGGTTGTGCCTGTAGCTTTTCTGTGTCATTAGTGACTCAGTAGCCTGAGTAATGCCCCCACCAGTGACAGGGATGAGCTCCTCTCATTCTGAAAATGTGCAGACTGGGGTTGAAACACATTCATTCCCAGGAGACCTTGGGAGTTCTGATCCCTTTTAACTGTGGCTGTTTCCCTGCTGGTTGCCAGGGACTTTGCAGACATGACTAAATTAAGGACGTTGAGATGGGGAGACTGTCCTGCATTATCCGGGTGGGCGCTCGTCATCAGGGTCCTCATGGGAGGGACAGGAGGAGGCTGGGGAGGAAGCAGCAGGCAGGAGAAGTGATGGCTGGAAAGATGAAAGGAGCGACTCCTCTCCCAGAACCTCCAGGAGGAACCAACACCTTGACATTCACCCAACAAAACGGACTCAGACTTCTGCCCTCCAGAAGTGTCCGAAAATAAATGAGTTGTTTGAAGCCAGAGCCTGTGGGGCAGTGTGAAAGCAGCAATAGGAAGCCAGTACAGGAGGACAGCACTGGGTCCCTTCCATCTGGGTTCAAGGTTCATCTTTCGGTGGTGTCTCTTCCAGAAGCCCAGGTCTCTGACCTGAAGAGCATATGAAAGCTGTGGTGAGACGTCTGGGAGAGGCAGCCTTGATGGTCGGGGGACAAGCCTGAGTGCAATGTATGAGAACTTGGCAGTACTGAGGGTGCGACTGGCCCAGATTCGGGTCTCCTAAGATCCAGGAGCTGTCAGACTTGCACTGGCAGGTGGTGATTATTTCATAAGGAGATCGTCAGTGTTGACTGTGGGGAGGATTGGAGGATCTTCAGGACTAGAGGCAAGACCGAGGGCTAAGGCAGGCTGAGGTCCTGGGAGTTTGGCTGTTGGAGCTGAAGAGCTCCTTGGGCTCATTCTATACTTCCAGAGGATTGCGGGGGTGAGGACGTGCTGCTCTTCTGAGTGGTAGCACTCAAATGACCGCATTGGAGGAGTGAGACTCCCTCCTGCTAGAGAGGAACAGAGAGTCCCTCGGTGGGGAAAATTCTTTCTGGCAGCAGCTTGGCTTCAGTTATGGCAATAGCTTGTGTCTCACCTGAACTCATGCAGCCTGGGACTGGAATGTGATTATTCCCAGAGGACTTTGCAGGGTGAACAAATCCATTTGCCAGTGGAGAAGGACCAGAGAACTGGCCGTTGTCTGCCTCGCCCTTGCTCCGTCTCTGCTGTGGCCAGGACTGTTTCTGGCAGATGGGGCAAGTTGAGGCTACCTGGACCACCGGGATTTGTGGATCTCCCTTGCTGGGATGCATAACCCCGTGGAGGCCTGGGCTGCTGAGACAGTCTGGCCGTTGTCCCCACCCAGACCTCTTGTTGAATTGTCATCCCCAGTGCTGGAGGCTGGGCCTGGTGGGAGGTGTTTGGGTCCTGGAGGTGAATCCCTCATGGCTTGTGCTGTCCCCACCGAAAGATAAGCCTTCAACCCAGATGATGAGTTCTCGTGAGATCTCGTCATTTAGGTGTGTGGGACTTCCTGCACCTCCCAACTTTGTTTGCTTGCTCCTGTTCTGGCCATGTGACGAGCCTGCTCCCCCTAAACTTCTGCCATGATTGTACTGAGGCTTCCTCAGAAGCTGAGCAGATGCCAGCATCATGCTTCCTGTAAAGCCTGTGGAACCATGAGCCAATTAAACCTCTATTTATTTATTTATTTATTTATTTATTTATTTATTTATTGAGACAGAGTCTCACTCTGTCACCTAGGCTGGAGTGCAGTGGCATGATTTTGGTTCACTGCAGTCTCTGCCTCCTAGGTTCAAGTGATTCTTGTGCCTCAGGCTCCTAAGTAGCTGGAACTACAGGTGTGTGCTACCATACTCGGCTAATTTTTGTATTTTTAGTAGAGACAAGGTTTCACTATGTTGGCCAGACTGGTCTCAAACTCCTGACCTCAAGTGGTCTGCCTGCCTTGGCCTCCCAAAGTGCTGAGATTAAAGGCATAAGCTACCATACGTGGCCTAAACTTCTTTGCTTTATAAATTACACAGTCCCAGGTATTTATTTATAGCAATGCAAGAATGACCTGATACAACTGTATTTTAGGGGAGGGGCCTGGGAGAGACCCAAGCAGTCATATGGGTATCTCCAAGCCCTAGCTGAGTGGATAAAATAGCCAGTCTGGATCCCAGGAGCCCTTTCAACCTCAGTGCCAGCAGCCACTATGCCTTGAGTCCGCTGAGTCAAGTTTCCATCCCTAGAGGAGACTGGGCAGTGGAGGCGAGTGCTGGTTGAGGAAGAGTCATTGTAGGTATCGGCTATCTTAGCATATTTGTCAGCCAAGGACTGTCCTTGTGCTTCAGGGTGTTAGTGTGAACTTTCATTTGAGATAGCTAATTTCTTGAGTAACAGTAAAGCCTCTTATAAATTAGCTTATTGGGTTCTATTTTTTTTTTTGAAATGGAGTCTTGCTCTGTTGCCCAGGCTGGAGTGTGGTGGTGCGATCTCGGCTCATGCAACTTCCCTCTTCCGGGTTCAGGCAATTCTCCTGCCTCAGCCTCCCAAGTAGCTGAGACTACAGGCACACACCACCATGCCTGGGTTATTTTTTCTATTTTAGTAGAGACAGGGTTTCACCATGTTGCCTAGGCTGGTCTCGAACTCCTGAGCTCTGGCAATCTGCCCGCCTCAGCCTCCCAAAGTGATAGGATTACAGGCATGAGCCACCGTGCCTGGCCGGGTTCTAGTTTTTAAATTATTTTTTATTGTGGTAAAATATATATAACACAAAGGTAATTATTATTATTTTTTATTTATGTAAGTTATTTTATTTCTTCCATGATGATTTAGAGGACTATCTTCAAACCAGTCCAAATAATTTATAAATAATATATGGCCGTTTTCTAACCAATTGAGTAATTTGTTGTACAATAAGCTACCTCACATCTTTCAGCAAGAAATACATTAAATTTCGATAGTAAAGACATTGCATAATGAATTAGGACACAATTAAAATTTGCTTTAAATATTTCTTTTAAATAATTTGCACTTCTACTCAATGAAGGGAGACATTTTTACAGTCCAGAGGTCTTTTATTTTGTTAACACCTATTACGCCATGAACTCACAGGGAGGAGGTTGCAGCTCAGGCTCCTTCCCATTTGTTCCCACACAGTGTGCTTCTCTGGGTGGAGCAGGCTGGCGCTTCAGTTGAACCCAGGTACCTTTCTCTTCGGCTTCTTTCTTTTTCTGATCATTTTCCTTCATGCGTTTCTGGAAGCTGTCTCGGCTCTTAGAGTGCTTTATGTGCTCAGTACGCACATGAATTCTCTTGGCAAGAATCTTGCCCTCAACTTGTTTGTTTACCACAGTGCCAACAGCATGCTGGGTAACACTGTAGACTCTTCCAGTTTGGCCACGGCGACACTTGCAGGGCTTCCTTTTTGAACAGTCCCCATTTTCTTGATGTCTCCAATATCACCTTTCTTATAGATTCGCATATATGTGGCCACAGGAACGACTCTATGTTCTCTAAAGGGCGTGGAGAACGCATACCGGGTGCCTCTCTTCTTTCCCTTTGTGTTTGTCATTTTGGCAAATTACTGGAAGTTGGCAGTTCTAGCCAAAAAGGCCAAAATGTATTATCTTAACCATTTTTTTGTTTTTGTTTTTTTTTTTTGAGACGGAGTTTCGCTCTTGTTGCCCAGGCTGGAGTGCAATGGCACGATCTCGGCTCACCGCAACCTCCGCCTCCTGGGTTCAAGCAATTCTCCTGCCTCAGCCTCCCGAGTAGCTGGGACTACAGGCACGTGCCACCATGGCCAGCTAATTTTTGTATTTTTAGTAGAGACGGGGTTTCACCATGTTGACCAGGATGGTCTCGATCTCTTGACCTCGTGATCCACCCGCCTCGGCCTCCCAAAGTGCTGGGATTACAGGC